>JAFMOD010000259.1:979928-992382 GCA_019802435.1 Corydoras maculifer
AGGGGGGCTGAATAATTTTGCACATCGCACTTTTCAGTTTTTTATTTGTAAAAAAATTGTTGATTCATGTATAACTTTCATTCCACTTCACAATTGTATACCACTTTGTGTTGGTCTTTCACATTAAATTCCAGTGAAATATATTTATGTTTGTGGTTGTAATGTGACAAAATATGGCAAAGTTCAAGGGGTATGAATACTTTTGCAACCCACTGTAACAGGTAGTATTTGGGTGGTGGTTCATTTTCAGTTCTGCAGTGACACTGATACAGTGAGATTGAAACTGCTGGGATAAATACAATGCACCAAAAAAACAATACATGTCCTGACAGTCAAAACAGAGAAACAGAAAAAAGGGGACTAACACATTATGTACTGTAGTATGCAAGCACATGGACTGGAGTCCATAAACCACAAAGTTTATTTATACTGTATCCTCCTAAGACCCTGCGTCCTCATATGCGTACATTACATTTTTGCTTCTCCATACCATAATATTTAATTTTTTAAAACATAAACCCTTTGGCCTCAAATGGAGACACTGCCTGTACCATCTCGTGGTCACCTGACAACATTACACTCAGTTAATTAAAAACAAGATGGTGGGAATCTCAGCCAAAAGTTTCTACGGTCAGTCCACACAGAAACACGGGCCAGGTAAAAATTCTAACAAAATTTTTAGTTTGCAACTAGTTTATTTATGTACAGTACTTCCTCTAGCTTCAGATGGCATGCTTTTTTGACATATTTTAGGAATAATAGAAAGCTACAACATCGTTAAACATCAAGTACTCATTTGAGGACATTGGGACTATATTACATAGTTGGTTCTGCTTTAATTTAACATTACAAGGATCATTTCAATGTCAAAAGAAGAACATTTACTTAATGCAATTGGAGATAATTCTGACATTGAAGATTTATCAGATGGTGAAGATGATGATGCTGCTGTGGAAGACTACAATATATGTAATTTACTAGTTTCTGACCTAAGACCTGTGGAACAACAACAACCTTCTTATTCACCAGAATCTGATTCAGATGAGGATTGTGTACCATCTGATGACCACTTCATTGAAGGTAGCAACAGTGATGATGACAGTGAACCACAACAACAAAGAACACATAAACATGGGCATAAACCACAACATATTAAAAATCATGAATGTGACTTGGCTAAGCTAGGATGTGGCAAGCCTAGGGCAGGACCAAGAATTGGATGTGAAGAGCTTTGGATGTCTGCTCCATTTACCCCAGACTTAGTCCAGTTTCAGGGTGAAGATGATAAACGTAATGAGCTAGCAGACTGGCAGCCACTGAATTATATGGACACAAAGCTGATGAAGCTCCTTGCTGACTGCACAAATGCCACATCATTTGCTAACAGTGGTAGGTATCTCAACACTTTGGTTTGAGGAAATGTATCACTTTTTTGGAGCAGCAATCATTATGTCCTGTGTTCCTTAACCACAAACAAGAATGTTTTGGTCCAATGTATTCCGAATCCCTTTCATTAGTGACACAATAACACATGATCAGTTCTTCTAAGGAGCCATCTGAAAGTAGTCATTGATTATGATATTTCAGAATACAAGAGAAAAACTGACATATTTTGGAAGGTAAGAACATTTATGGATCGAATACGCAATGGCTTGACTGAATGTGTCTTGAATAGCCAGCGGACATTTGCCAGAGGTGGTCCAAGGAAGAAAAACAATGTGACTGTCAGGCGACCAAGCATTGTGTGTGAGTACAATTTCAAGATGGGTGAAGTTGACTTGCTGGACTGGATGATGAGCTACTACCTAATGAGCATGCAAACCAAGAAGTGGACAATTCAGATGTAGATGCACTTCACTGATCTTGCTCTGGTTAACAGCTGGCTGCTGTATTGCAGAGATAATAAGGAAAATGGTACCCCCAAAAGAAATATCAAGAAGCTATTTGAGTTTCTTTTTGAGTGGCTCAGGTGTTCCTCAACAAGTGTGATGCTCATGTTGCAGCTGCAGAGGAGGAGAATGCACATGGTCCACAACCAAGCAAAAGATCTCGGGTCACTCCAGTCCCCCATGTCTCAGTCTGCACTACTTCTGTCGTAGATCTACCAGAGATGGTTGACCTGAAAAGCCCAATATGTTGCAGAGTGCAAGGCTGCTCTGGGAAGTCTAGTGTGCAGTGTATGACATGCAATGTTTTCCTCTGCTTGCAGACTGGATGCAACTGTTTTGCAGGATTTCACTTAGGCAAGTAGGATTGTTCCAGATCAGAAGACGGACTGCTTTCTTTTTATTAGTGCTGTATCTCAGAAGCAAATATTGTATTTTTTTCAATAGATTAGGTTGTTTGCACTTTTGTTGATATAGCCTAATGTTTACAGTTTGAAATAAACAGTTTTGTAATGTGTTAGTCAATTGTTTCCTTATTTTATCACACCGTAAGATAGACCCATTGTCCTCATATAAAGACAATGCTTTTTGCAAAAACTACTTACAGTACAAATACAAAGTTTAGTTTTTATACTTATTAGGTCCTACTTATCCCAGATAGCTAGGAGAAACTCAAAATGCACACCAAGGAAAAGTCTGGGAAAAGTCTCAGGAGGGTATGGTAAGTGAAACTGTTAATATGGACAGTGGAGCAAACATGAGTTCAAACTTTATGCACTAACTAGCAATATCTAACACACATACATTTTAGTACAAAATAATCATTAAAGTCAAATTACAAACATTGAAAGAGGCTTTCCCAAATACATATCTCACATCTACTTTAACACTGAATGTCAACAGCCCAGTTCCTAACCTCTGTCTAGCAAACCTCACTAGTTATGGGAATGTAGGGCATCATGCTGACGATAAATTGTATTTAGAAATATTGTTCTTTACTTTGTACCTTACATTGGGGCAAAAGATAAGAACATGTTTTTTTCTATACATGACATGATTTCTGCACAGCACTTATATGCTGCTATCTATGACAGATTAATTTAAATTAGAAGTTACTTAGCACCACATTTTGCCAATTGCTAAGCATGTGAAGTCCTAGCATTGTGCATAGCAAGTCCAGGGTCCAGTGTCATTGTAAAATATATACTCTGGTCGCTGTGACATTTAGAATGCATGCTAGCACTGTCAACAATAAATACAGACACGCCAAATAATTAGCAGTCTAATGAGGGCTTAATCATGTCAAAATGGAAGCCAAGTCCAGTCTTGTTGTTTGATTAAGGCATTTACAACCTCTCCATTACTTAAGGACTTGCCTGCTTCTTTATATCCACGGCAGGCATTGATTTTTGTACCTTTCCTCTTGGCTTTTACTCTTCTTTTCGGACACAGATTGAGTGGTATTATATGAGGATGTATGGACTTTAATATCGACTACACTTCCATCAGTATTATAATACCTCAGCAGCAGTAAAAGTTATTTGCCATTTAGTAGCTTTGCAAAAAAAAATATTTATCTGTCTGTCCGAAGGATGTATGACACATTAATACATTAGCTCTAGTTACCTATTTACAGCTTACCACAATAGTGTTTTTGAATTGTTACAGTTAGTTAATGCCACCTATTTTGCCTGAAACAACTGAAACTTATTTTTTCCTTGACTGCTGTAAGTTTGTTTGCTACCAACAGTACAAAGGATTTAGTCTAATAGCCACTTTGTATCCTGGGTATTTTCACTGTTCTGCTTGGGTGAGACAGAACTAGTCTCAAGGATCCCCAAAAAAACTTTTCCAAATAGGAACTTATGAAAAGTGACTATGGATAATTATACAAATACATCTTTTTTTTATATTTAAATATATTTAAATGAAATTTGATACATGTTACTTGTGACACATTTTGGGAATTCTATCGAAGCTGGAGAACAAAAATGTCCTAGAACACCCTTGCTGGTTCATTATTTCTTCAAAGGTAAGAGTGCAGACTGCTTACCAGCTGTCATATTTCACTAACTTTATTTTCACACCTTTCTCCCGATGACAGGTCCAGTGCAACCTTGTCTTTTCATCTTACACATCTATCATATCTCTAGGGAAGGGAACAAACTAACTTTCATAAATTGACTCTGTAGCAATTGTTTTAAGAATGAAATACTGAAGGAATAAAAAAAAAACTGATATATAAGAAGAATCTTTTTTTCCATTTTTTGCAATGTGACTTTTATCTAGAAAAGCCTTAAAAAATCACTCTATAGAGTAAAAAAGGCCATATATATGAGAAATAGATCCGTCTGGGGGATAAGATGGTGTGTCATACAACAAAAACTCAACCCATGTTGCATCGTGTCACTATATTGTTTAGATTTTTAAATTTGGTCATTTAGCAGAATCAAAATTAACTTACCAACTTGATTGGGAGACAGAACACAGATTAATACAGCAGCCCTAAAGCAATAAAGTTTAAGGGCCTTGCTCATGAACCCACATTGGTAACTTTATGGAATCCAGGATTATTATTCAACAGGCAATGATCAAAGGTTTGTGATGGATATTTAAAAAATGATAGGGGAGACATGTAGTTTAGGAACCAGCCTTGTGAACTAATGGTCCCTGGTTTGATTCCCGGTCCCACCAAGTACCATCGCTAAAGTGCCCTGACCCCAATTGCTCCCCGGGCGCTGTATTCAAAGCTGTCTATTGCTCCGGGCACGTGTACTCACTTCACCAGAATCAGAATCAGAATCAGGTTTATTTGTCACATGCGTAGTTATACATGGTACAGCCAGCAGTGAAATTCTTTCTTGACCTCTCTACAGAAAATTAAATTTGTTTAAAAGGATAAGAAAAATAGGATAGAATAAAGATAAAATAAAAATAAAATAAAATTTAACTATGTATTTACAAGGTGCAATGAAATTATAAAAGTGGGTTGTGCTTTTTGTGCAAATATTGCAGTGCAGGGTTACAGGTTTAAGTTAAATGTCCGTTCAGTCCTGGTTCAGGGTCCGAAATGCCGTTGGCAAAAAGCTCCTCCATATCCTCTCTGTGTTTGCTTTCAGGACACGAAAACGCCGTCCTGATGGCAACAGAATGCAGAGCTTGTTGTCAGAATGACTGAAGTCTTCAACGATCTTTTTGGCTTTGGACCAGCACCGCTTCCTGTAGGTGGTCTGGAGGTCTGGAAGTGCTACTCGGATGGTGCATTCGGCTGAACATACCACCCTTTGTAGTGACCGTCTGTCCAGATGGGTGCTGTTCCCGAGCCAGGTTACGATGTACCCTGTGAGGATGCTTTCAACGGTGCTGGAGTAGAAATTCTGCAGGACCTTGGAGGGCAGCCTGAAGTCTCGTAGATGTCCAAGGTGGTAGAGACGCTGACGAGCCTTCTTAGCCAGTTTGTTAATGTGGCAGGACCAAGATAGGTCCTGCGCGATGTGAACTCCAAGGTACTTGAAGTTGTCTACCCTTTATACTGCAGCGCCGTTGATCATCACAGGGTGAAAGCTCTCCCTCAGGTAGGCCCTCTCATCGTTGTGGGAGATCAGACCTACTACAACGGTGTCGTCAGCAAACTTAATGATGGTTGTGGAGCTGGAGGTGGCCACGCAGTCATAGGTGTATAACGAGTACAGCTAAGAACTCAAAACACACCCCTGAGGAGCCCCAATGCTGAGAGTGAGGGAGTGGAAAGATGCTTGCCAACCCGCACTGCCTGCCGTCTGTCCGTCAGAAAAATGGAGATTCAGTGACATAGGGATGGGTGAAGTCCCAGATTCTCCAGCTTGGTGTTGAGTGTGGAAGGGATAATAGTGTTGAATGCTGAACTATAGTCCACAAACAGCATTCTAACATAATAATTCCTCCCAGTGTCAAGGTGAGACGTGCAGAGTGAAGCAGGTGTGAGATGGCATCATCCGTGGAGCGGTTATGGTGGTAGACGAACTGTAGGGGGTCTAAGGAGTCCGGAAGTGAAGAAGTGATGAAGCCTCTGATCAGTTTTTCAAAGCACTTCATCACAACTGATGTTAGGGCTACAGGGCGGTAATTGTTCAGGCAGGCTGAGATGTCTTCGAAACCGGGAAAATGACAGACTGTTTAAAGCACGATGGTACGACGCCCAGTGACAGAGAGAGATTAAAAATCTTGGTGAATACAGGAGCAAGTTGGGATGCGCGGGTTTTCAGGACACGCCCGCATATCCCATCTGGTCCTGCAGCTTTCCTGGTATTCACTCCTCTGAACACTTTCCTGACGTCACTCTCCGGGATAAGTGGCGGCTGTTTGTCGCGAAGATTTGCGCATACGTGGTCAGCTGCGCCGTGAGCCGTGTTGGTTGGAGCGCCGAAGCGAGCATAAAAATTATTTAGCTCGCTCGCCAGTGTCCCATCTGCACTCGTTAAACCGGAGGGTGTGCTTTTATAGTCCGTCACTGTCCGCAGTCCCCGCCATAAAGATCTAGAGTCACGCTGCTGGAACTGTGACTCTAGTTTCTCGGCGTAGCGCTGTTTTGCCTGTCGTACCGCCCTGTGTACTCCGTATGACTTTATATTCCTCCATATTGTTGCTGATAAGTCCTGAGTTATATGCAGCTGTGTAAGCTTTCAAAGTGTCATGGACAGATGTATTTATCTATGGCTTCTGGTTGGGAAACGTCCTGATGATGGTTCTGGGAACCGTGTCATTAACCAGCTTCCCAACGAAGCTCACTACAGAGTCTGCAAACAAACTGACGTCATCAGCACAGCTGGTTTGGAACATGTCCAAATCCGCGTCATCCAGAGCACCTTGCAGGGTGTCCACAGATTGGTCGGTCCAGCGTGGCACCTCCCTCTGAGCCACGACTTCCTGTTTCAGTCTTTGTTTATATTTTGGCATCAGAAAGATGGCGGCATGGTCGGACTTCCCAAACGGTGGATGAGACTGAGCCCTGTAACTGTTCTTAATCATGGTGTAACAATGATCCAGTGTCCGATTGCCTCTGGTTGGGCAGCTGATGTGCTCACGTCTAAAGTTAGCGCTGTTGAAATCGCCAACCACGATGAGCGCGGCGTCCCGGTGTTGAGTTTGGAACCGTATGAGCGCGTCACGAAGCCGTGTTGGCCTGGGGTGGAATGTAGACTGTTGTAACGATGACCGAAGTAAATTCCCGAGATAGATAGAAGGTACAAAACCTGAGTGCGAGCAGTTCCAGGTTCGGTGTACAGGAGCGTGTCAGTGTAATAACACCGGTGTTGTGGCACCAGCGATTGTTTACAAAAATACAAACTCCACCACCTTTAGACTTCCCCGAGTCCACTTTTCTGTCCATACGGTACACCGTGAAGTTCACGGACAGCAAGATGCCGTGGTCCGGTACTGCTGGGTTCAGCCATGTCTCGGGGAAGCAGAGAAGATTGCAGTCTCTAATGTCTCTTTGGAACTTAACTCTCGCCCGAAGGTCATCCAGTTTGTTCTCCAGAGACTGGACGTTGGCTAGCAGGATACTAGGTAAGGGGGCACGGTGTGCCCTGGCCCTCAGCCTGTTCCTGATGCCCGCTCTTTTCCCTCGGGGTCGTCTCTTTTTGTCGCGTCCATTGTTCTCCCTCAGAATTTCCCTCGGCCAGCTCGGATTTGGAGTTAAAAAAGATGTGAGGTGAGTGTATTGTAGATTAATAGAAACAAGAATGTCTCTATCATATCTAATGCGTGCCATGGTGAAAAGAAAAAGAGTCTAAGAGTGTAATAAATAAGAAAAATAAACAAAGTAAGGTAGAAGGTTTGTGGAGAAGTCGTAACGGCAGCCGACCTCACCAGCGCCATTGTCACAGTCCGTATAAGGCGGCGCAGCGCGGTGCGGTGCAGGAAGCAAGCCAGGCGACCAGGTAAGCGAACAAATCAGTTTATTAATAAACTGTAGCGGGAACGCCGCTGAAGGCACGGCAGAATGTGCCGGAAACAAACATAGAAATATATATCGGAATATATATCGGTGGGAAGGCGCCGCTGAAGGCACGGCGGAACGTGCCGGAAACAAACAAAGCAAAACAACAACTAAACACATCCGCAGACACCCGAAGTAACACGTAAGCTAATGCTGACCTGCCGGCTAACGGGAAACCACGTGATTAAGAAACCACCGGCAGGTCACATGTGATCAGGTAGGACCCAATCCCCGTACAAGCGGATCGGGCCCTACCTACGGAAGCCCTACAATGCCAAACCCGAAACACGGGTGACAGGAGGGAGTGGCCCAGCCCTCCCAACCTGACAGCCATGTTGATCAAGCCAGTGTTTGTATATATGTGTGTTTCACTGGTATGTATGCACAGTAGGCAAGATAAATCTCTTTATCACGTCATGCATTTGTTCATTTAAAATTAGATTACATCTAGATTCAGAACTGGTCTTAGCTTTAAATAGTCTTTCAGCCATGTTCCTCCTGCTTCTTACCTTTGAGCCACTATAAACCTTACTCTTTCTCTAACATCAACAGAGGGAGACTGCCATTGCTGTGGCAGCCCCTCACATAAATCAACAAGCTGTCAAGTAATGCTGTCCTGCCTCCTCCAAGGTCTTGTTATAATAGAATTATCAGCAGTTGCTTGTCCTAGAATAAAAAGGCACCGTTTGTTGGCATCTAGTTATAACAATCAGTGTGGTAACAAAGCTGGTGCTCTAAGTTTGAATAGGAATATATGTGATGTATATCCTGATATCTGATGCTAATGTGCATTAAAAAACCTAGTGAGGCATATTAAGGTTCTATGCACTTGCTATAAAAAAATGTAAGAAAAAAAAAACATTGTGTAAATCTGAGCATTAAATGCATATTGGATAATGATATGGATTGATACTACAATAGTATAGCTGGTTTTTCCTTAACTACTGACTTATGTTGTTCTCTCATTTCACTTTGGATAAACCATATACTAAAAGACTAATTGATAATGTAAAACTTTGATGGTACACACGTCACTTTTTCGCTCACTTATCAACGTACAGCTTTCTCCTAAAATTATGTATGATGTTATATCACCGTCTTATGAATATGACTGAGTGTGTCAAGGTATAAATTCCCTTAAGGTATGTTTTGAAATATGACTCTCATATTTCACCAAAATGTCTCACATTTGTTAATGCCATCCCATGCTCATGTATCCAGTGTGTCTTCAAAGCAGTTTGTAGACCTGTGCTCTTAAGATATTGAAAAGAAGTAACAGCATTACTATTCCCTGAATATCTTCAATATTGAGCTGTGTCAGTATATGCTCTAAAGAAAGATTAATGTTCTTTAAACCTACATGAAACCAAAAGTATATTTACTGTAAACCTGTCCATTGACTCTTTTAAGACTCTTAACTAAGCAGCAGTGCAATGAATCATTTTGCTAAGAGTTGAAGATATCCACCAAGAAATATGATTTTCTTAGTGTCTATATCAAGGCAGTGAAAGAGCTTAAATACTTTATGACTTATTTTTTTGACACTCCGACCTTTTTTTGATAGCTATTGTAGTAAATAGCTACCCTAAAGTGAATTCAAAACTGTCAGTACTGCACACACTCAAATAGTATCACTGAATTATCAGCATTAGCAAATAAAAGGGGCCTTTACATTGCATAATGGATAAAATAGTGTGCAGAGGATTTGTACTTCCTATTCTAAACTTATCTTAATCCCTGTCCAATTTATTCATGACTCACTAAGCCTTACTTCCACAACTATTATTTAATTAATCACTTGGGCTCTATATCTTATCTAGTATCTAATAATTATCTTATAATTATCTAAACAAACTCCCTATTATGGGCAGAATATCTGATAGTGGGGAAGGATGTACTTGTCAGTTCATATTAGAAAAAATTTGATTTTATGCTTATTGATTTAGTTGAGAGGGCGGAACAGTGGCTTAGTACAGTTAGCACATCTGCATTTCAGCGATGGGGATCCAGGTTCGAATCACACTGTGGGTGGAGTTGCTTTTCCCATGTCCGCATAGGTTTCCTCTGGGTTCTCCAGTTCCCCTACAGTCCAAAAACATGGATTTAATGTAAATTGAATGATCTAAATAGCCCCAATATAGTGTGTGTTTGGGTGTGTGTCTGAATGAGTGAGTGTGTGCTCAGCGATAGATTGGCACCCTGTCCTGGGGTGTATTTGCCCAGCGTCTGAAACACACATCCCCCCCCCCCCCGCGACCATAGTAGAGGATTAAGCTGAAGATGATGAATGAAAGAAAGAATGTTTTTCTTAGATATGCACAATCAAACCCTAGGCAATAAATTAGAGCAGCTACAGTACATGCTGGAGATTTCAGTGCTGACCACACTTGAGTACTAGAATCAAAATGACAGCTATGTTTATAGGACAGAGGACAGAGATTAATTCAACATCCACAGGGTACAAAGCACAAGAAAACCCAAGCATTAAAAGAAGTAATTTCAAGGCAGTGGTGAACTTTAGGATGTGAATATCTTCAGCATCCTAATGACTATTCTCCTGCAGGCAATACAGAGCCATTACCACTTTCATTACCTATGCAAAATAAGTTTAATTTATGGTCAGGCTTTAATAACAAGACCACACACTGAACTATACTGCTCCTGAAACTTAGAGAAACATCAAAATATTTATAGAAAACTTACACTTACAAAGCTTAAATTTGTTCTACTGAACTAATATCTGCCAAAATATGAGGTCTTTTCCTAATTTATATTTTATACAGACTAATATAGGTCATTGGTAAAAATAAATACTTGTAAGTAGTTTTGCTAACTATTAAGCCACCAGAGATTTGAAATTAACCAGTAGCTTTTGTAAGTTTAATTGTCTTTATTGTTTTCAGTTGGGTGCTTTATAGAGCAGGATTACAAAAACTAAATTAAAAAATGCAGAAAATGCACGATATTGAAGTTTTGAAGTTGTATAGAAAAATAGAGGAAAACTCAAGAGTAACCTTGTAAAACAAATGAGTTATGTAATTTCCTCTGGCGGGTATTTTTTTGTGGTGAAAAAAAAGAAATGGGGCTGTATCAACAATGAATTGTGACGTATCTTATGTCCTGAGGCCCTGCAGCAAGCATCAATAAAATGAAATGACCTACAGTTAGCCATAATTGACCTATTTTACATACTCAGTGGAACATTTTGTGCCGCACATAACAGGCATTTTATTTGGCCAATTATTTATTGGCCAGCAACATGTGGCTAATGTCCGATGAGGGACTTTGCTAGAGTGTAGACACACATTATAATGATTGCTATTTATTAGCATCAGACAGCATGTGCAGATCATTCCGGTGATCCAGTGAATGTTTGTGTATTCCAGTGTCACATTGAAGAATGCTCTATTAGATGTCTTATTGTATTAAAATTCAATGGAGAAAATACATTTCCACATCAGTCAATAAAATGTTTAGAGGTTGTTATTGCCTCTCTTGTTACACTCTGCATTATTATGTTATCATATACTGTATGTTTATGTCTACTTTTTGTGTAGTTATTTTAAATTTAAATGTAATACCACTTCAACTGTTAAAGCTTAGGATATTTTAGATTATCAGATTTTAATTGCTTGAAAGAATAATAAAAGAAAAATGTAACTCTAGGCATTTTATAGAGAGGGAACATCACCCTAGCTTGCTATTGAATACAGGATTTCAGACTGAATTCATTAAATATGAAACAAACCACTGCTTCTCTGACATCAAAACTGGATAGTATGAGAATCATGTTTGCTAGAAACAAAAAAATGGCCCTGAAAGTAAGGTGGGTTGCAATTCACTGTTAAAGTTAGAATCAGTAGAATCAACAATACACTGCTAAGCATTGTGCAAGTTATATGGACAAACTTATGCACACATACCTGGAGCCACAACTCAGGCTGACTACAATTTACATGCACCATTACATGTAAATGTAAATGTACATGTAGATCATGCCAGACTTTGGTATTTTTTGTTGCTGCTAGTGAGAGAACTCTAGGATGTTTACACAATGATAACAATAAGCTCCCTGCCACATTAGTAAACATACAGTGGCCTGCCAAGGTGTGGTTTGTGATTTTTGTAGCATCTGTGCTACTGTGTAACTTACACCAGTCTTTAATAATTTTGAGTTACTTGGCCACCTAGGGTGCCAGTTAAAACCCATTGGGCACTTGGTATGCTTGAGAGGCATCCTACCTAGAAGGGCTTCCAGGAAAATCACTTAATTTATGCTAGTTTGTTGTCATTACTAACCGAGAGCAAGTGTTTCAATTATTGGATTATATAATTATTCAATTATTATTCAAGGACAAAATTAACAAAGCTTCTAACACAATGTTAAACCTTGATAACTCTTTAATTAGACCCAGTTCATCTGTAAATAATCTCGGTGTCACTATTGATTCAGATCTCTCCTTTACAGAGCACATCAGCAATATTACTAGAATTGCATTTTTTCACCTTCGTAACATTTCAAAGCTACGAAATATCCTCTCCCTCCAAGATGCAGAAAAACTAATTCATGCTTTTATTACCTCAAGGT
>JAFMOD010000259.1:998360-1030614 GCA_019802435.1 Corydoras maculifer
GTTCGCCTCTCAGCGCTAGGGATTCCCGGTTCGAATCCCCATCTGGGTGGAGTTTCCATGTTCTCCCCGTGTCTGCGTGGGTTTCCTCCGGGTTCTCCGGTTTCCTCCCACAGTCCAAAAACATGGAACAAGTTAATTGAATTCTCAAAATTGCCCCCTATAGAGTATGTCTGTGTGAGTGAGTGTGTGCCCAGCGATGGATTGGCGCCCTGTCCTGGGTGTATCTGCCCAGCGCCCGAGACGTTCTCCCCTGGATGGGCAAGGGGGAACGCCACCGCGACCCTAATAGAGGATAAAAGAGGATAGTTATTCTGAATCACTATTAATCTTTAAGAATAAATTAAAGACACATTTATTTAATCTTGCGATTAATTAATCCCCTGTAGATAAAGATGTAGATCTCAGGCTTGGCTGTGCTGGGATCAGTGTATCTGGGATCAGTGTATGCTGGCGTTTCACAGCTTCACCCACCTCATCATTAATGGGGGGGGGTGTGGCACTGAAATGATGCTGTTCCGGGGCGCCATCTCATCTATGTAGAGCCTGCAGTATCTGCCTCTTTTAGTTATGCTGCTCTAGTCAGTAATGCCGGAGTCACATGCATTATTATAATCACATGTATTATTAGCTCTAACTGCCTTCCTTGTCTGTTTCTTTTGAGGTGTGACCAGCTTCCTGGAGATCTTCATCCAGGGCTCTGCCGACGAGCACTGATGGAACTTGAATATCCATTGGACTGGCGGTCCTGAAGGACGCCCCCTTAATGGACTCACATATAGTTTTCCAGTTTTTAGTTTTTCCATTTGTTAAATGTCTCTCATGGCTGTCCTACATTGTTGTTGCTGCCTGGTCGCTCAAGGAGGATGAGTCCCCCACTGAGTCTTGGTCCTCCCAAGGTTTCTTCCTTGAATAACAACAGAAAAGGGAGTTTTTTCTTGCCACTGTCGCTTCGGCTTGCTCTTTGGGGGTTTAAAGGCTTTTCATTCTGTAAAGCTGCTTTGTGACAATGTACCGTTGTAAAAAGCGCTACATAAATAAATAACTTGAACTTGAACTTAAGTGGGAGATAATGAATGAATGAAAATGACAGTATTTTATTATTTCTATCAGACAATTACAAATGTTTTTTACTCATTGACTACTTCATTCATTCAATCATTTATTCTATGTTCGAGATTTTACTGTATAAATATGACTTAAAACACTTAATAAATCACAAACATGCATGACAATGTGTGTCATAACAGCCTACAAGTCAACGTGTTAATACGACACAACCTACACATTTTGCGTTGTCCCTCTCTGGACATGGCGATGTGCTAAAAACCAACAAAAAATGTGTTAATTTTAACACGTGTTCTGAAAGTGTATAACTAGAACTTTTTTTTATAATGACATTATATTTTCATACAGGGTACATTATGCTAGCAGGTCTCACTTAGTAACCTCCAAGGTTTTCAGAAATGTTGTTCACATGTACAAAATTTATGTAAATTCATGCACTCTCCTAAAGTGTTTTTTTTTTTTTTTTTTGCAAAACCATTATTTCATGATAATTTGGCTTAGATGCATTTGTGATTTATCATCTGTAGAAAATTTGTACTTATTTGTACTTGTAATTCTTTTGTTTTGTAACAATTTGTACTTGTTATAGTGCCTTTTGTTAAAATGGCACGTCCATATTTAACTCATCCCTCCTACACATAATTTTTTACATTGTATGGCCACTGTTTCCATGTCCTGCGCTTCATTTTTTAGAAAATTATTATTTCCCTCTATTCCCCCAGCCAGACATAGGTTGAGAAGGGGGTATCAATGTAAGTGTGACTGTCATCCTGCTGTCCGTAGTCAGTCTTGTTGTTCCCACTGAAAGACAGAGCTTGCGATTAGCTGTAAGACGCTAACCCACTACTAAGCAAGGACAGTCCAGGACACTTTCTGCTGGTATAAGTAGCACATGCTGTACAAATTTGTTCAAACTCGGTTTGTAGAAAAAAAATATAAAGGGGTCCCTTGAATCTACCCAAGTACTAAAATCTACCAGTTTTATTTAACAGATCTCTGATATCTTATTGAAATATTTTTCACTACAATATGGGGCATCATTGTTCAGTAAACTTAAATTATTGGATAAGGCTATAGAAATGCAATGGAGTCACTGAGACATGATTAAACAGTAAATAAAGTGTTATTTCTGTAGTTGTAGGTGCAAATCAAGCCCAATGAAACAAAGAAATGTTGGGGGAAAGTGTCACGCGGGCGACCTCTTGGCATGCGGACTCATTCTCCCATGAGACACCTTCTCAGGAACTCTCTAGTGACATGCCTCTTCCGCGCCAGGCTTCACCAGAGTGGTGTTTGCCTGCACCTGGGCCTACTACTATATATACTTCCGGGTTTCTATACATTGTTGCGAAGTATTGTTTTTTATTACTTTCGTGATTCCGGTTGCTGATTTCTCTCGCTGTTACTCCCAACTACTCGCTTGGATTAACCCCTTTGATTTCGACGCACTCTAGACCTGTTTTCGTCTGACTATTCTGGTATTGCCCTTTTGAATTTGACGCCAATAAACTGTTATTCTGCTTACATCGCTTATTCTTTGTGCGCAAACGCCTTACAGAATACTTCGCCAAGCAGCGATGGCGGAATTCAATAGATTGGAGCGAGCTATCGTGGTGCAGAGTTCTGCTTTGGATCAACCTAGCAAGGTGTTTGATTCTCTCTCCACCATGATCAACCAATTGTCTCGTCAACAAACCGTCCAACAACAACAACTCTCTCAAGTTACCGAGGCGCTGAGGGAAATCTTGGCATGTTTACCACCACGTGCGGCATCCGCTGTGTCGCCATCTTCTACGCCCGTCCCCGTCACGGTGACTGTAGCCGAACCTCAGACCACATTGCATCCGTTACCAGTGAGTAAACCTGACAAATATGATGGATCTCCAAATCAGTGTGCAGGGTTTTTGCTACAATGTTCCCTGTTCTTTAGTAACTCACCAGTTCTGATCAAGTCCGCATAGCATTTACCATCACATGCTTAACGGGTAAAGCATTAGAATGGGCAACCTCCGTTTGGTCGGTATACGAGGGTGGAACATATGATGACTTTATTCGGGACTTCCAGACGGTGTTTAACCATCCTCATGATGGTCGGTGTGCTGGAGAGAGACTCGCCACGCTTCGCCAGGGTCGGCAGTCGGTGGCTGAATACACGAGACAATTCCGTACGTTAGCCGCTTCCAGTGGTTGGAATAACACAGCACTAGAAACGATGTTTTGCATGGGATTACAGACTGAAATTTAGTCTGAGCTGCCTTGTAAGGATGGCGGTATGGATCTCAATTCTCTCACTGCCCTATTCAGTGTGATAGCTCGCGCCTATCTCGCCATGAACGTCATTACGCCCGTCTAGGGCACCGCCTCCCTCTTCTGGAAAGCTATCTACATGTGCGAGTACCATGTCGATCCCCATGTTCGCTCATTCTATCATACTGCCAGTTACTATATAATGTTCAGACAAAACTTTTGTTCTTTCAGCGCTGATTGATTCTGGAGCTGAGGGAAATTTCCTACATCGAGACGTAGCCAGGCAATTGAACATTCCTGTGAGCACCCTACCAGTTCCTCTGCATCTTTCTGCTGTTGATGGGCAGCCCGTTGGCTCTGGAGTCATAACGGAACAAACTGATTCCATTCGCAGGGATATGACTGCGCTACACTCTACACTATGAAATCATTCTGGGTGCTCCCTGGCTTAGGACCCATAACCCGATCATCTCCTGGGCAGATCAGCAAATCTTGGTATGGTCCGAGTTCTGTAAGAAGCAGTGTTTACAACCTCTTGGTTTGAAACTACAAACGACTGCCATGACTAAAACAGATCATCCTCATCATGTCCAAATTCCTGTTGTATATGAGGATCTGCAAGAAGTCTTTAGAGAGGGCTGTGCCACTCACCTTCCACCTTATTGTCATTACGACTGTTGTATTGAACTTGTCAACCAAGCTATCCCACCTAAATCTCGTATTTATCATCTTACGATCAAGGAAGAGAGTGTGATATATTCAGGAGGCTCTGGATAAGGACTTCATTCGTCTCTCCACATCACCGGCGGCTTCTAGCTTCATTTTTGTACAAAAGAAAGATGGAGGACTCCATCACTGCATTGATTATTGGGGACTAAATCTTGTCACCAACCCGTATCTATACCCTCTACCTCTGGTTCCAGCAGCATTGGAACAACTTCGGGAGGCACGTGTATTTACCAAACTTGACCTCAGGAATGCTTATAACCTCATCAGAATTTGTGAGGGGGACAAGTGGAAAACCGCTTTTCATACTACTTCCTACTATGAATATTTGGTGATGCCATTCGGTCTTCGCAATGCTTCATCAGTCTTCCAGGCATTCATCAATTACATTCTGAGGAATATGCCGGGGCGATTTGTTGTAGTTTACAATAATGACATCCTGATCTACTCGCAAGATATGCAAGCGCATATAAGGCATGTGCTGCAAGTACTCTCTAAACTGCTGGAAAATTAACTATTAAACTTTAAAAGTGTGAATTTCATGTAACCAGCACATCTTTTTGGAGTATGTCAGAAGTCAAGAGGGAGTTTATATAGACAAATGGAAAATCTCTGCAGTAGTAGAAAGGCCACGTCTAAACACCATCAAGGAACTGCAGCGATTTCTTGGATTTGTGAACTTCTACCGTCGGTTTATTCGCAAATACAGCTCAGTGGCGGCACCCTTGACATGTCTACTAAAGGGAAACTCAAGAACGCTTCGCTGGTCGGATGCTGCTGATTCAGCGTTCGAGGATCTTAAGGGGCGATTTACATTGGCCCAATTATTGAAACATCCAGATCCTGAGCGAGCCTTTGTGGTCGAAGTGGACGCGTCTAATAGTGGTACACCTGAGAAACTTTATCCAGCAGCTTATTTTTCCAAGAAGCTTTCGCCTGCAGAGCAGAGTTACAGGATTGAAGACAAGGAATTGTTGGCGTTGAAACTTGCTTTGGAGGGATGGTGTAATTGGCTGGAGGGGGCCTAATTTCTCTTTTTGGTCTTTACGGATCACCAAAATTTGGAATACCTCAGGACAGCCAAATGTCTTAATTCTCGTCAGTTTTTGTTCTTCTCGCGCTTTAATTTCAACATTACATGCAGACCTGGTTCTTGCAATATTAAAGCTGATGCGCTCTCCCGACAGTTTGAGCCTGAAATCAATATCTCTCTAGATAAGAAGTCCATTCTTCCTGCCAGCGTGTTCGTAGCTCCCATTCGATGGGAGATTGACTCCGAAATAGTAAAATATAACACACTCAACCCGCCACCTAATCAAGGTCCCCAAGATAAGCTATATGTCCCTCCCAATTTTCGTGATCAATTGCTTACTTGGGTACACACCTCCATTTCCACAGGTCATCCCGGTGCATTTACATGGACATTGCATTTACTGGTGGGTAAATATTGGTGGGAGAGCATATTGTCAGACATTTACCAATCTGTGGCTTCCTGTTCGATATGTCCTCAATGCAAGATCCCTCGAACCCTTCCTGTGGGTAAACGGATCGGGGTACGCAATTCACCTCTCGAGTTTGGACTGCGTTTATGGAGAAAATTGGAGTCTCATGCAGCCTATCATCCGGATACCACCCGCAGTCTAACAGTCAGTGTGAGAGAGTGAACCAAGAACTAAGAAAATTATTACGAATGTTCTGTCATAATAATCAACAGGATTGGGCCACCTACCTTGCCTGGGCCGAGATAGCTCAAAACTCTCACAAGCTCCACTACTGGATTAACTCCCTTTCAATGTATGTTCGGTTACCAACCCCCCATCATGCCTTGGTCTGCTGAAAATTCCGAGATTTCTGTTGTGTATCATTGGATGCAGAGCAGTGAGGAGGTATGGAAACAGACGCATCAGCATATAGAGTCTATTGTGCAACAGCGAAAGAGGGTGGCGGATCAACGACGAGGTCCCAAGTGTAGCTCTCCGCAAGGGACCTGAGGCTTCGAGAGGGAAGTAGAAAACTTTTATCCAAGTATAAAGGCCTATTTGAAATATTAAAGAAAATTAATGATGTCACTTATTGCCTTGATTCACCTGCAAATTTTTGCATCTGCCCTTAATTTCATGTTTCCCTCTTGAAGCCAGTCATCACAGGTCCACTTAATGAAACTATACTGGAGGACGATCTTCCCACTCCAGTCATGGTGGAGGGCACACTTGTACATCGTCTTGTGGACTCGCGTCATAGAGCCGGTACATTTCAGGATTTGGTGGAATGGGAAGGATATGGTCCAGATAGCTGGGTACCGGCAGCAGACATTCTGGATCCCGTTCTCATCTACGAATTCCATCGGCACCACCCTTCAAGGCCAGCTCCACGACCCAGAGGGAGACCTCAAACTCGCCAATTTGTATCTTCCAAATGCAAGGGGGTGGCTAAGTCTGTTCGTCCTCAGGTTAGATCTTCAGTAAACTAAAATTTTCGGATATGGCTATAGAAATGCAATGGAGTCACTGAGACATGATTAAACAGTAAATAAAGTGTTATTTCTGTAGTTGTAGGTGCATAAACAGACACAGCACTGCCAGATTGCAAATAAAGCCCAATGAAACAAAAAAATGTTGTGGGAAAGTGTCACGCGGGCGACCTCTGAGCAAGCAGACTCCAATTTCCATTAGATACCTTCACAGGAACTCTCTAGTCTGTCTTCCGCGCCCAGCTTCACCGGAGTGGTGATTACCTGCACCTGGGCCCACTACTATATATACTTCCGGGTTTCTAGACATTGTTGCAAAGTATTGTTTTCCCTTGAGATGTACCGAGCATTATTACTTTCCTGATTCCGGTTGCTGATTTCTCTGCCTGTTACTCCTGACTACTCTCTTGGATTAGCCTCTTTGATTTAGATGCACTTTTGTTTTCCTCTGACTACTCTTCTGGTATTGCCCTTTTGGATTTGACACCAATAAACCTATTCTGCTTACATCGCTTATTCTTTGTGCGCAACCGCCTTACAAAAAGCAATACATTTCATTTTATAAAATACACCAAATGTACATTTGGAAAGTTTAGAAATACATTTGGAAAACAGTCTGATGATGTTGACGGTCAAGATGACTGTCAGGACAAAAGCAAGAACACATGCACACTTGGATTTAGTCAATGTTTACAATTTACCTAAAGCCAAACTCACATTGCCATGGTGGCTTAGTGCTTAGAACGTTCGCCTCTCAGCGCTAGGGATTTCGGTTTCGAATCCCAATCTGGGTGGAGTTTCCATGTTCTCCCCGCGTCCACGTGGGTTTCCTCCGTGTTCTCCAGTTTCCTCCCACAGTCCAAAAATATGGATGAAGTCAATTGAGTTCTCCAAATTGCCCCATATAGAGTGTGTTTGTGTGAGTGAGTGAGTGTGTGCCCAGCGATAGATTGGCACCCTGTGCAGGGTGTATATGCCCAGCGCCCGAGATGTTCTCCCCTGGATGGGCATGGAGAACCCCCACGCTACCCTAATACAGAATGAAGCGGAAGATAATGGATGGAAACTTACATTGCAGCAGCAGAGGGCAGAAGAAGTCCCTTACTTAAGTACTTAAGTGCTAGTAATATAATAATAATGTATTGTAAAATATTACTTAAGTAAAAGTTGATAGTACGATGAAGAAGTATGATAAGAAAAACTCGTTAGAAGAATAAAAGAAGTATAAAATACATAGATTTACATACAAGTAAAAAAGTATTTATTCTAAAATCACTTTGAATTACATTTTTGACAGTGTCAGGTGTGGAGGGCTGGGCCACTCCCACCTGTGACCCGTGTTTCGGGTTTGGCCTCGTAGGGCTTCCGTAGGTAGGGCCCGATCCACTCGTATGGGGATTGGGTCCTACCTGATCACATGTGACCTGCCGGCCGACGGGAAACCACGTGCTTAAGACACCGCCGGCCGGCAGGTCAGCATTAGCTTAAGCAATAGCTTATGTTACTTCGGGTGTCTGCGGTTGTGTTTCGTTCGTTTATTCTGGCACGTTCCGCCGTGCTGTCAGCGGCGCCTTCCCGCCAATATATAATTTTGTTATTTTGCTCCCGGCATGTCCTGCCGTGCCTTCAGCGGTGTTCCCGCTGCCTTCTGTAAATAAATAGAGATTTGTTCGCTTACCTGGTCGTCTGGCTTGCTCCCTGCATCCGCACCGCGCTGTGCCGCTCTCTCTGGACAGTGCGCACCCGTATTGCGTGACAGAATGCTGACCTCAACACCGGGCGAAGTCCAGGATTCCTCTTCTGGGTAAGCGAGCGGTTTTTCTTTTCTTTCTCCGCGGTCGCGTTCCCCGGCGTTCGGTTAGCTCCTGCGGTTAGCATCGCTAGCCGCGTTAGCTTCGGCGCTAGCACGCCAGCAGCCGCTTCCTCCGGCTCCGCCATTAGCCTCACTTTTCGGCTGCAGCACCGGCTACTTTAATTCAGCGCTAGCCCCGCTATTAGCCGAGTTTCTCCGATGCAGCTCTGGCTACATTATCTTGGCGTTAGCTCCGCCATTAGTCGAGTACCCGGCTGCAGCATGCCGGCTTCATTAACCCTGCGACGGGGTGGCTTTGAAGCCACTGCCGTATATTGTCGCCTGTCGCGGGGTGTTTGAACTGGTGACCAGTCGGGAGCTTTCTGAGCGAGAGCTATTCTACCTATCCCGTCTCCTGGGACCTGCGCTGAGGTGGGCCGAGGGCCTGGTGGCCTCGGGGGACGTCTGCCTCACCTCAGCGAGCCGATTCGAGGCGGCGCTCTTAGCCCGGTTTGCCCCGGGTTTAGATGGCCGCTCCGTCGGCAAGCACCTGGACGTGAAGCGGCAACTTCCCCGCGGGCGAGTTGAAGATCACCCGCTCCGCGAGTTTTTTCTCACCGCTAAGGACCCGCCGTGTTATGTTCCGCGCGATTTCCCCGCGCGATCCCCTCGGCGAGTTGCCCTGGAGTGGTAGCGTGTCTCAGATTGAGACGCGGCGCAGTCTGCGCATGGGGACGCTACTCTCCGTCCCGCTGTGCCCCGATCGCGTGCCTCCACTGGCTGTCAGCGAGCCACGGAACGCGGTTTGCGAGCAGCTCTGCTCGCGTATTGAGCCGCGCCGCGCCGCGCCGCCAGGGTCTCTTCCCTCGCTGTCAGCGAGACCTCGCCTGCCGCTACTAGGGTTCCGCCCGCCTTACATGAGCCGCCATGCGAAGCTCCCCGCGGTTCTCCCCGCGATTCCTCTTCTCGCGGTTCTCCCCGCGGTTCTCCCCGCGATTCCTCTCGCGGTTCTCCCCGCGATTCCTCTCGCGGTTCTCCCCGCGATTCCTCTCGCGGTTCTCCTCGCGATTCTCCTCGCGTCTCTCCACGCGTCTCTCCTCGCGACTCTCCTCGCGACTCTCACCGCGATGCCTCTCGGGTTCCTCAGAGCTCCACAGAGCAACCGTACTGCAACTGGGAACCATGTCGCGCCTCTAGGGCATCCCTGCTCAACGGTTGCCGTCCTGCGTCGGTCGCGCCATCCCCGAGCCGTCCGGGTTGTCATCGGGGTGCGTCCGGTGCTCGGAAACTGGCACGGTAGACCAGGACTGTGTGTTAGGTGGTGTGGCCATGGTACTGGTTCTCTCCTTTTGTGTCCAGGTGGCGGTGAGGAGGGAGGCTGAGAGCCGAGTCGGGATGTCCAGCGCATCATCTGGGGTGCAGTCCTGTGGTCCGAGGAGGAGGCCGAGGCCGTCTATTTCCCCCCCTCGGGATCATACCACGTCCGCCCTGGACTTTTATGCCTCCGCGCTGGATGGTCGGACCCAGTCTGAGGACAATGTGCCACCCGCTCCGGATATGGTGGTTGTTGGACTGAAGGGTTGGAGGGCGGTTCCACCCGCCTGAGACTCTGTACCTGTTCAAGCCTAGTTCATTAACCATAACTGGGTCACCTCCGCGTCCACTCGGGTCACCTCCGCGTCCACTCGGGTCACCTCCGCGTCCACTCGGGTCATCTCGCGTGTATTCCAGTCGCCCCTAAGCTCGCGGTTGTCTTTCCGGTCTCAGAACCCGCTGTTCTTCGGGTCCCTGTATTCAGGTTCGGCTCTCCCGCACCGGAGCCCGCATGGGAGTTGGGTCGCCCTCGCGCTCACAAGGGGCCACAGCGCCGACGCGCACACAAGGGGTCTCATCCTCCTCACGCTCCTAAGCACTCACGGCGTCCCCGCATCCTCAAGGGGTCCCGTTCCCCTACCACTCACATAGAGGAGCCACGCCACCGCACACACAAGGGGTCGTGTCCTCCTCGCGCTCCTAAGCGCTCGTGGCGGTCTCATCCTCCTAGTACCCACAAGGGGTCTCGGCGCCCCCACATTCTTAAGGGGTCTCGCCACCCTCACAAAGGGTCTCGCCGCCCTCACATGGAGGAGCCACGGCACTGCACACACAGGGGCTCGTGTCCGCCTTGCGCTCCTAAGCGTTTGCGGCGCCCCCGCATCCTCAAGGGTTCTCACCCTCCTCGTACCCACAAGGGGTCTCGGCACCCCCGCATCCTTAAGGGGTCTCGCCGCCCTCATAAGGGGTCTCGCCCCCGCATCCTTAAGGGGTCTCGCCGCCCTCACAAAGGGTCTCGCCGCCCTCACATGGAGGAGCCACGCCACCGCACACACAAGGGGTCTTGGCTTCAACCCCCTCGGATTCACAAGGGATCACGGCGCCCCCGCATTCTCAAGAGGTCTCGTCCCCCTCGCACCACTAGGGGTCACTTCACCCACACCCTCTCACGGGTTCACGGCGCCTCCGCTCCCCCGGTCATGTCGTCCCCGCACCCGGTAGGGGCCGCCTCACGTTCCTCGTGCCCCCTTTTGTTTTTTGTTTTTTCTCTTTCCCCGGGTGCCTTTGCCCCCCGGTTGTTTTGGGGGTGCGATATGTCAGGTTGGGAGGGCTGGGCCACTCCCACCTGTGACCCGTGTTTCGGGTTTGGCCTCTTAGGGCTTCCGTAGGTAGGGCCCGATCCGCTCGTACGGGGATTGGGTCCTACCTGATCACATGTGACCTGCCGGCGGTGTCTTAAGCACGTGGTTTCCCGTCGGCTGTCAGGTCAGCATTAGCTTAAGCAATAGCTAATGTTACTTCGGGTGTCTGCGGTTGTGTTTCGTTCGTTTATTCCGGCACGTTCCGCCGTGCTGTCAGCGGCGCCTTCCCGCCGATATATAATTTTGTTATTTTGCTCCCGGCACGTCCCGCCGTGCCTTCAGCGGCGTTCCCGCTGCCTTCTGTAAATAAATAGAGATTTGTTCGCTAACCTGGTCGTCTGGCTCGCTCCCTGCATCCGCACCGCGCTGTGCCGCTCTCTCTGGACAGCGCGCACCCGTATTGCGTGACAGACAGGGTATCTTTTTATTCAATTTAAAGGTGCACAAGCACTGTGACATAAAAACAGTAAACCACTGGGCACAGTAAACCACTGGGCACACACTTACTAACACAGGGGTGTCAGTCTATTCCTGGGCAAACACTTCACCCCATCACACACTATATGGGGCATTTTTGAGCATTCAATTTATGATTGCATCAATGTTTTTGGACTGTGGGAGAAAACCGGAGAACCCAGAGGAAACCCACGTGGGCACAGAGAGAACATGGGAACTCCACCCAGTTTGGGATTCGAGCCTAAATCCCCAGGTCTGAGAGGCAAACCACCATGACACCCCCAAACATATACCTTATAAAAAACATAAAACACAATTGCCAACTACCGGAAGCTACATAACATTTAGACTAAGATTGCAATCTAGGGGTGGTAGCTCAGGGGTTAGGGTTTTGGGCTATCAATTTAAAGGTTGGTGTGTGTGTGTGTGTGTGTGGGGGGGGGGGTTCCCCATGCCCATCCAGGGGAGAACGTTTCGGGCACTGGGCAAATACACCCAGGACAGGGCGCCAATTTATCACTGGGCACACATTCACACACACACACACAGACACGCACACAAACACACTCTACATGGGGTAATTTGGAGAACTCAATTGACTTCATCCATGTTTTTGGACTGTGGGATGAAACTGGAGAGCTCGGAGGAAACCCAAGCAGACACAGGAAGAACATGGAAACTCCCCCCAGATGGGGATTCGAGCCGGGAATCCCTAGTGCTGAGAGGCGAATGTGCTAACAACTAAGCCACCGTGCCGCCCTACTTGTGTTTTGCTTTGGATAAAAGCGAGTGCTAAATGACCAAATGTAATATAAATGTGACTTTAACATTATGCCTCAAATAAAACTACAAAACAGATACAAACAAATCTTAATTAATTAAGGATGTCAGTACAATTCAGCTTAGGACACATTCTGAAAATAATAAACATTGATCTTGAGCTTGAAACAAGTAGAGCTTATAAAGCAAATAACGCTTTAAAATAAGCCATATTAGTGTCTATTCTGTGACTCAGCTGTTGAAGATAGGCTCCTGTTATTTCATGAAACTGTTCATCTCTTCCTCGATGAGAGTTAAGATAAAGGCCTCAGTGGGCAGTAAATGGTCCCTGAAGGTGCTGCATGAAAATAAATCTGAAAGGGTGCAAGCAGGCACAGTGTACTGGACCTGGGTAATGGTCTGGGAAAGGGTGCCAGACAAACCCTGCACAAGCCAGGTTAATAGTCCTCCCCTCCCCTGTCTCGTTCTAGCATTTTCTGACTTTCACAGCAGCTGCGCTTGTTTTTGATGAGTTCTGCCATTAAAGCACTCGTCCAGCACAAGGCTAATTAGCCACAGCATGTATTAATCATGATGTTAGCAGCGGTGGCCAGAGGTGGAGTTGCGCAGGTCTCTGACCTCCTTTTCCCTGCTAGGCTAGTTAATCTGTGTTCACCATGTCATGTGCATTAACCTTCGTTTGGCCAACTCGTTTTTCTTCAGTGGCTGCCACTATGCTGTTTCATGTCCACAAAGCCTTTGGCACTTTCAAGACATGTTAATCACCAATAGCACATTACAAAAATAGGACACAAGGACAGAGAAGAAATGTGAAAGTTAAAAAAAAGGTCTGGCAAAATACAAAATATTTATCAATATTCAACATTAGTACTGTTCAGGGTACAACTCAATATAATAAAAATAAAAATACATACATACATACATAAATACAAACAAACATACATACATATATGAATAAATAAACAATTATTAAATAATAATAATCATAAAAATCAAAACCTAAGACCTACATGTTTAGGGGAAGAAAAAACATAAATCAATTAAAAATGTTCCTAAGGGAAAAGTTATGATTTTGAGATCACATTTTTTTATAAAAATTATATTTGCATAAAATATTTTTTTATCTCACTCAACATTTTGACCTGTTATTACAGTACATAACTACATAAGTGATTACAAGTACATATTTTGCATTCTGTCAGTACATCTAATCTCTCTTTTTCCATCAGCACACCTCAGCACCACACTTGGTAAACACAAAATACGCCCTAACATTTTGATTTCATTATCACAAGGACTGAATATTCATACCATCGTTATTGCTGACACCCGAAATAGTGAGCTGTACAGTGTTATTTATGACTGTGGCACATAGGGGTGTGGTCCCCTTGGTTAGAATGTAATAGTGGGAGTTGTAAGTCTGCTAGACTTTGTGGTCACATTAATCATGCATATGAATCCCGACTTATGCAATTTTTATGGACGCCCACATGGAGCAGCTAGGGTCCCTCTTGACCTGGTGGATCTTCTCATTTAATTGCTCTCTCTCCCTCTCTCTCTCTCTCTCTCTCTCTCTATTTTTCTGTACACCATGAGCAATTGTGAGTTTGCTGATGGGGGATCCCTTGAGCTTATTTGTGCTGTGTGGTCTGATATCCGTGTTATAGCAAAATATCAGAATTTTTTTTGAGCTTAGGCAATGTTTTGTGCTTTAATGTGGTTTAAGTCAAGGCTATAACACACAAGTTGGTATTGTTTTTTTGTTATAAAATTCTATTTAGGAAGACTTAAATAACAGACTAATGAAAGTATGATCATATAAGTAATGCCATTATGTTTAATATATATTTAATAGATCATGCCTCAAAATGGCATCGTACAATTTTTTTATATTGTAATATTTTGTGCAGCTGACACTCAACACTTGAATTTCATGTTTGTTTGCATTTAATGTAATATATTTTATTGTAATAATTGTGCCAGTACAAATTGAAGGGGACCTTCAGGTCGTAAAGCTGGTTCCTTAACCACAAGCCTACGACTGCCCTAAGATGCTTAATTAGGCTGGAATTGCTAAAAAAGTGTCATGCTAAAAATATACTTAAAGGCTCTTTGTCTTGTTCATCATTGTTCTTTTGTGTTAAATGTCTTGATAAGCCAACCAAATAAAAGGTGGAGTACTGAGACACTTAAATTCAAGATACATTGTTAAATAGTTTTGGTATTTCTTATACTCCAAATGCCTTGTAGCACTAATGTAAACAATATACTATGACACTGATAATTAAACAATTCTAGAGTGTAAGAATGCAGGGAATGTGCTTTGATTGAACTTCTATTTTCATTTTTATCATTGTCTGGTCTGTGTCTACTTGTTTTGTTAATTTGTCCTTTTGTTAATTCATATATTAGTCCTTGTTTATTATAGATTACTTTTTTATGTTTATTGGCCTTATTTCCTTCTTTGTTATTTAAGCCCACCTCACACCTCTCCCACTGAGAGATCGCCAGTTTATGTAGGTTGTTCTGTTCTGCATGAGTGTTGTTGTTTAGTTATTTGCCTTTTTTGAATAAATGTATCCATTATGTCCCAACACCTGGCTTTATTTGTCTGTCACGCACCACTGGACTTTACATCAATATTAATATGATGACCTTTTTTTTTTCATATTATTAATTATTACAAATAATGTAATATTATCTTTTACAACTCAAATTAACATGTAATGGCTTAGATATTTTTAAAAGGCATGAACATAGAAAAGCTAAAATGATTGCATATTAATAGTGGTCTTTATTTTACCTATCCAATCCTCTTACATTTTTGTACTTTTTATGATTTTTAAAGGACTTTAAGCTTGTGAAGTTGGTTGGCCACATGCTTTGATATGACTTCTACCCTGCTCTTGATTGTGTTAAGGTTGGGTGAATGGGCAGGCCATTCTATTACTGACAGCACTGCCTTTCTTCTCTACGCATCTCACACACAACTTTAAGGTGTTTAGGGTCACCAAGAATCAAATATTGCTTGAAAATGTTCACAGCATGGCAAAGGTGTTTTCAAACTTTTAAAAAGCAGATCTCATAAAACATCATCTATTACCTCCTTTCAGAGATCTTGTTTCTCCTTTATTGTATTAATGAACTTATAAACACAGTTTAAACCTAATATATATGGGCTTTAGAGTGTAACTTTTATTAATTTACATGATAAAAACAAACAAACTAAATGAGTCATGTCTTCACCTTCACATTTCAAACACCATCTAATGTTTATAAATCGGTGGTGGAGGACCACATTGTTGTGAATGCAGGCTGGATTTGATCAAACCTAGTTTATACAGCCACACAATACACACACCGATTTAGGCTACAGACTTCAAGTGTTTCAATCAAATAAATAAAGTGAATGCATTATTCATCTTCGCTGAAAACATTTTCAAGTTAGATTTTTCCAATTCATGTTTGTTTCCAAAAGAAATTTTTGAGTCTGACTTTTTTTATCCAAAAGCCACTGCCTCCCATATATTCTCCTGTGAGAGTGCATAAATCTCTTTTACTGATAATGTCTAGAGAAACTGAGAGTGAGGCACTGTGATCCGTCTCTCTTTCTGTCTATCTGTGCGCATGTTTGTGTAAATGTGTGGGTGAGAGAGAGGCAGAGAAAGTGAGTCTAAGCTGGCATGCTTTTTCAAAAGCTTTTTCCTAGGTCATGCCTTTATTTATTGTCACTGTGGCACTGAATACTTTTGCAAAATAATTACATTTTTACTTCAATTATTTTTAGTATTGCATGTTTCACTTTTTGCTTTATGGAATGGCTTTACAGAGATGCACACTTGGTCAAAATGCAAGAGAGGGGAAAAAAAATCTTTCATTTTCAGTTTAATCCATATAAGACCATTGTAGTTGATGTTCAATAAAAATATATAATGAAATAATACATTTAAACTAAGTCTTTTTAACACAAATGTGGCTTCTATCTCAGAGACCAAATGACAACAAAACACGAGTTAGTTTAAAAATAATAAGAATGACAATTATTCTGTGTACTATAATTTAAAGTTGCAAAAAAAAACCTTTGTAATATCTGTATATTGTGCACATAATGTGTATGTGTTCATGTGTCAATATATTTTAATATATGTTCATTTTGGTATTGGCAAAGATTGAATTATGTTCATTTTCTTATTTTATGGCTCTTTCTGATCTATGAAACCTTTAAGTATTTGGCAGAGTTGTAATTGAATTCGGCAGTGAGAGTGTCACTGTGCTTATTCCAGCCGAACAGATGCAACCACATGAGTCCTTCCCTGCAGAGTCTCTTCTATTCTTGTTTCCTCACTATTTTCAGTTTCGTGCAGATGTATCCATTAGAGGATGTCAGGAATGTAAAGCAGATTCACCACAAAGAGCTTAACATTTCTCTCTGAATACTTTCAGTAGTTCTTTAAATTTGACTTTTTATAGCCACAGGCTTTGAGTTTTACAAATTTTGAGGACAATCCTTTATACATGTGAGTTACTGCACACATAACTTAGTGAAGCTGTTCAAAAATAAGATTTAGTTCACTTTCTTCTCACTCATAAATTAACACAATGTCTCTCTTCGTTTCCACTGATTACTGGCTTGTCTGTGGTTTAATAATCATTGGGAACACGCACCTAATAAATAAGTCACTTCACCTAATTGCTTGCCACATTTCAAGATTTGTGTGTATCTGTGTTATTGTGTCTGTGTGCATGAGAAATCAGGATAGGGGTCCTAATAGCCCTGATGAATTTTAAAAAGGTAATTAGGAACACTTAGAATGGTGTGTTTGTTTTGGTGATGAAACAAGTTGATGGGCTTAGAATGCAATGTGAAAAAAGGTTTCTTTAAAAGGCCCCACACAGCACGATATTTCATAATGCAAAAGGAAGAGACACTATTTTGCAACACAAATTAAGTTTTTAATAAATCACTAGAGGTGGACCAAAGGATAAGACTAAATAACTCTTAACAATAACTCCTGTGGGAGAAAACTGTGAATAAAACCCAATGAAGAAAACAAAAAATTGTAATAATAAGTTATAGTTAATATGAGGGGAAATCGAACCATGTATTTCCCATCTATTTATTATGGCACAATGCTTTGTTTTTTGGTATTTTAATCATGGAAGTCATGTAACTATGTGCAAAGTGTAGCTTTTTATATATTCCTGCTTTTTATACAGTGCCTGGCAAAAAAAAAAAAAGTCAACACCTGGCCAAAAAAATTCAATGCCCAACCAAAAATATTCAACACCATGTTTTAGTTGATAACAGGTCATTTAACCCAAACTGACGCAGGGTGGCTTTAAATTTGTTAAACAAACATGTGGAAATATCCTGTGGAGTGTGCGTAAATTTTTTGGAATGCATCAAGCAGGTAACACCTAAGGAGATTCTAAAACTAATAAAATCAGGTAAAGAATTTTAAGAGGGGCACTGGAGAAAACATCATCTTCGAGGAAGTAATGTTTTCTGAAAAAAACAATTGTGAATGATGAAATGAATAATTGTAATTATTACAATTATAATAGGAAATTATTTGCTTAAATAATAAAACTAGCTGATTTACTGAAATATACTGAAGGTTCCAAGTTATTCCATCAATTGATAAGACACAGGACATGTAGCATAGTGGTTAGCATGTTAGCCTCTCACAGCTGGGGATCATGTAAGCTGGGTAAATTGGAGCTCTCCAAAGCAACTAAGGAATATCCAAACACAGGGTCAGAACACAGGGTCATCCATAACACAGAATCCCTTGAGCAATGAGGGTAAGGGGCTTGCTCAAGGACCCACATTGGTAATTTCAGTAAAACTGAGTTTAGAATCCACAACTTTCAGATTAATAGCCCCACACCCTGACCACTGAGCTACCACATTTTGTGATGTCATCAGGGAAATCAGGAAATCAGGAAAATCCATCCCTGATGTTCATGATGTAGGCTAAAACCTTAAATTTTGTTTAAGGTAAAGTGCTACATATGTTTAAATATGATTAATGATTAGTATTGACATGCAAATACGATGTCTAAGGGACTGAATTGTTTCCAAGAGATTCCTTAGTAAAGAAAACAGGTGTAGATAGATATGTAAAGTGATGAAAAATTTAAGATGTTGCTCTAGTGAAATGTTTCCCATGTGCTGCTTTAGGGCTTACCTTAATGTCTATATCAGAATCAGAATCAGACTTTATTGGCCAAGTATGTTCACACATACAAGGAATTTGCATTTGGTTACAATAGCTCACAGTGCACAATAAGTGACAGACATACCCAAACTAGCATTCCTCATACACACACACACACACACACACACACACACACGCACAGACACACCTGTAAACATTGACGGTTGTGCAATTTGCAGATTGTATTTAATAAAGTGCTAGTGCAAAACTGTAATGGATCGTTAAATAGGTTAGAAGTAGTGTTTTAATGTTCAGCTGTTCATTAGTGTGATGGCGTGTGGAAAAAAGCTTCTCCGTAATCTGGAGGTCTTTATCCTCAACTGACTGAACCGCCGGCCTGAGGGAAGATACTGGAACAGGTGATGTCCAGGGTGTGATGGATCACGGACGATGTTCTCTGCCCGCTTCCTGGTTCTGGCTGTGTGCAGGTCTGTAGGGAGGGTAGCTTTACGCCGATGGTTCTCTCTGCAGACTTGATGATGCGCTGTAGTCTGTGGGTGTCGTGTCTGGTGGCTGAGCTGCCCCACACTGTAATGGATGCGGTGAGGACAGATTCTGTGGTGGCGGTGTAGAACTGCACCATCAGCTCCTTGGGCAGGTTGAACTTCCTCAGCTGACACAGGAAGTACAGCCTCTGCTGAGCCTTCTTGATGATGGTGTGAATGTTATGGTCCCATTTCAAGTCCTTTGAGATTATTGTTCCCAGGAACTTGTAGGACCACCGCCGTTACAGTAATGTTGAGGATGGTGAGTGCTGGAAGGGTTGGAGAGCTCTTCCTGAAGTCTACTCTCATCTCCACTGTTTTGGCTGTGTTCAGCTCCAGGTTGTTGTGGTTGCTCCAGAGGACCGCCTGCTCCACAACCCGTCTGTAGGCAGACACGTCACTGTCCCGGATGAGACCAATGACTGTCAGATCATCTGCAAACTTCAGGATTTTGACTGAGGGATCCGTGGAGGTACACTCGTTTGTGTACAGTGAGAAGAGCAGCGGGGAGAGAACACAGCCTTGTGGAGCTCCTGTGCTGATGGTCCTGGTACCTGACGTTATCTTTCCCAGCCTCACTTGCTGCTCTCTGCCAGTGAGGAAGTTTGTAATCCACTGGCCGGTGGAGGCTGGTACACTGAGGTGGGTCAGTTTGGAGTGTAGGTGTCCGGGGATGATTGTATTAAAGGCAGAGCTAAAGTCCAAGAACAGAACTCTTGCATATGAGCATGGATGGTCAAGGTGCTGGAGGATGTGATTTAATCCCATGTTCATGGCATCATCCACAGACCTGTTGGCCCAGTACGCAAACTGCAGGGGGTCTAGTTGGGTGTTGGTGATGTCCTTCAAGTGAGTGAGAACCAGCCTCTCGAAGGATTTCATGACCACAGAGGTCAGTGTGACAGGTCTGTAGTCATTCAGTCCTGAGATGGTTGGCTTTTTGAGGACAGGAATGATTGTGATGGGAGTCCTGTTCGGAACACAGATGTCCTCACAGAAGTCCTCGAACACACACCAGTCTGTTAACTCCATATAGTCCTGGAGCCTTTCTTTAGCCTCACTGGTCCACTTCTTCACTGTACTGACCACAGGTTTGGCCTTGAGCTTTTGTCTGTAGGTTGGGAGAAGATGGACCATAGAGTGGTCAGATAGGCCCAGAGCAGCTCGGGGAACAGAGCTATATGCACCTTTTAATACAGTATAGCAGTGGTCTAGTATATTACTCTCCCTGGTGGAGCAGGTAACATGCTGTCTGTATTTTGGCAGCTCGCTGGTGAGTTTAGCTCAGTTGAAGTCCCCAACAATGATGAACACAGACTCGGTGTGTTTGTGCACCGCGCTGGTGATCTGGTCTGAGAGAGCGCGCAGTGCGTCACGCACACACGCGTTTGGTGGAATATAAACTCCGACGAGCACCACGAAGGAGAATTCCCGCGGGCAGTAGAAAGGTTTACAGTTTATAAACACAGACTCCAGATCAGGACTGCATGTTTTCATGAACACTGTGACGTCTGTACACCAGCTGCGGTTGATGTAAAAGCAGATCCCGCCACCTCTAAGCTTTCCCGAAGTCTCCGCGACGCGGTACGCTCTGTGGAGATGAAAGCCGGTGAGTTGGAGTGCGCTGTCCGGGACAGCCTCGGTGAGCCAGGTCTCAGTGAAGCACAGCGCCGCTGAGAGAGAAAAGTCCTTATTGGTCCGGTTCAGAAGTAAAAGTTCGTCCATTTTGTTGCCTAGTGAGCGGAGGTTGGCCAGGTGGATGCTAGGAAGCGCTGTGCGTAGTCCGCGCTGACGGAGTTTGACGAGCGCTCCGCCGCGTTTCCCACGTTTGCGCGTATGTCTGCGTCTGAGGATGTCCAAAAAACAGTCTGAGAATGAAAAATCTGGAGTAATGCCATGTGGCATGGAATGCCTGATGCTGAGAAGATCCTCCGCGCTGTATGTGAGCGTGTTAGATTCACATGTGACAACAAAAACAAACAAAAACAAAGCACAACGGAGCTACTGACCAGAGTCGCCGTCTGTGGCGCCATCTTGGTTGACATCTATATCTATATCTTACATTATTTTAAATGCATGCGATGAGATATTGTGATGAGATAACCATGCATGAGATATTCTGTATGTTTAGAATAGGATGTCAACCATCATTGTTTTACTATGTTAGTGTTGTTGTCGTCTTGTGTAGGTGTTTGCATGCAACCACAAGGACTAATCCATGCAAATGGAGGTCAATAGCAGTTAGTGAAGTCAAATCAGGAATCTAGCTTATGCAGAAAACGGTATGTGATATAACTAATTAAACTCAATGATGCGACTGAAGCTTGTCCATGCTGTAAACACAAACCTCCAACCCCTTCTAGGCAGATAGCAATAATTGTAATTTGTTTGAATTGCATGCTCACACACTTACTTTTCATCAGTATCAAGACACAGAGGTGAAAATGGGGCAACTGCACAAACACATACAAATAAAATCTCATGGTGAAGCCATTACTGTAATTCAATTTCCCTACCAGTTCAGTTTGATAGATTGAAGCAGTCACCTCATTGAGTGTGCCACACACATTGAGAAGGAGCATTTCCGACATCTTGGTGTGAAGAAAAAAAAGAAAAAAATACACTTCATTGATATCAATTACCAGCTGACTCTTGATCAATCGCCACAGTGCCCATAATGATTTGTTGTCACATATTTGAGGAATGAGCAATGGCGTCCACTTCTGTTTTCTTGCACCTTTTCTTTTTCCTACCCTGCTTTTCTTTCACTAACATTGAACCTTGAAGTGAGGCATTTTAAATTAAACTATTTAATTACACTAAAATTAGACACATTTTTAAATCTCTTATATGAAAATAAATGTATTCCAGGGCAAACAGTCTTTTAATCAGTTGAAAATCTAATTGTTTTCTCTTCGTTTTGAAATTTTTAGTGACGGGCCTATATTCTCCCAATATTATCTAAAATACATTGTAGGAAAAAAAGGGTTACATTTGTCCTTATAACATCTTAATAAGCTATTTAACAAATAGAAACAAATGTCAGGATTTTTCAAACAAGAAGCTCATGAAGATGTTCTTACAACAGATCATTGTAAGTGTTTTAACAGGAAATGGCTTTCAGGTCATTTGTATTAAAACAACTTTTGCTAGCACTTTGCACTATGAATGTGGTAATCTTGGATTAGATAAATATTGTATTGTAATTTGGACTAACAAAATGGGTAGCTTTAATTCCTCCCATACTTTTACTCTGAACTCTGAAACAAACAAAATCCTATTTCTGACACTGGCGGCTGTGTAAATGTCTGAGTGATTTTCCTGGCACCAAAAAACATGCAGATGAATTCATCATGGTACACTAATTTGATTGAATTTTCCAGCTACTTTAAAGCAATGGGTTATATCTGGGAGGGCTTACCAATCAACCCCATTGATTGGGAGACTGTTTGAGTTTGATGAGCTAAACATGTCCTTTATTATTCTGTTTTTGTTTTTGTTTGCTTTGATTTCTGTTAAATATATAATATTTATGTTAGGGTCCTGGATCCTCCTGTTAACAAAGCTCTGGCACCAGATGCCATTGAAGTTATAGACTTTAGTGTGAAAGTCTTTTATCCAGGAGACCCTAATTAGGGTTAACGTGCACCAGCTGCAGTTTCCTTATTTCAGTAGCTGGTTGTTGCTGCAGCTTTGGTTTTGCTACAGTGTGTCTCACACTGTCTACTGACTTCAGGGTTAGTAGGTGGGGTACCGTCAGGAGGTGGGAGTAATTATCTCTCTTTTAAATAGGGAAAGTATATACTGCTGGTGTCATTGGGACCTTGTTAGATTAAAGCTTACTAAATCAGTGTTGTGTTAACCGAGGCTACGCCTTAGTCCTTCAGGTAAATTCTTTAGCCGATGGATCCATCTTCGGTTGCGACTGTGTTTAGGTACTCACCTCTGACTAATTAATTTATCATATAATATCTGTTATGTATAACAATGTGTATATAAGACCCTTTTTCCAGTTTATTGTTCATTGATTGTTCCCATACTTGGTGGCTTACATTTTAAATGACTCATATTTTACCAGTTATGTACTAAAGTAATTCCATAGATAATATCAATAGCCTCTATGACCCTAATAATTACAATTTTGAGTTTAACAATTTTGATTTCCCTTTTTCATTAAGTAATTGATGTCTGTGCTTTAGTTTCTTTACCTTTGTCCACAACACATTCTTAAAATTACATTAATTTACACTCTTTATAAAACAACAGACATTGTTCAGGTACATCTAATTGGGTACTATAAACAACATGAATTGCATTAGATTGCAACATGCTGCAGCTAATAACAGCATATCAATAGCACCAAAATATTTTTTTATGCAGCAACATCTTATTTCTTATCCTTGTTTACTCAGGTGTATCTCACCTGTTTAAACAAATAGCTGATTTTTATTTATGTATTGATTTATTGATTGACAATTCACCGGAAAATGATTAGCAATCTGTTTTTTACCTATGAATACACAATTTCTACATTAGCAGCAGGGATTTAAGCAAGATAAAGCAAATTTGCACTCCAGACATAAAAACATTGCACTAAATGGCTAATAGGCAAATGCAAACCAAGCCCAAGAGTTAAAAGTTTTGAAATTCACAAAGAGTTTTTGTCAGGAATGCTAACAGACCAGTGTGTACTCAAAAAATAGATACCAAGCAGCCCTCCTGATGTTCAGTCAGGACCCTGATAGGCAGATCAAATTAGACACACAGTATAGGGAATAAGGAAAGATGGAGAAAATAGCTGAACTGAGTTGCTCTGAAGCTGACAGAGTAGCTGAAAGGATGAAGAAGTGTTAATTACAAACAGCTTACAGAAAAGGGGAGAGTCTAAAGAGGGGGATTAAGTCAATTGTGGAGGATGGCCCAATATAAAACAGGCTTAGAAAAGCAAGGAAAATAGCTTTAATTAGCATTAGCTATCATTAGCATGCAGAGAAGGAAAGAAAAGGGAAGCAAGAAGACTATTTTGGGTGATGGACAATTTGGGAAGGCAGCTCAGAAGCATTAATCGATGACATTGCTCTGCAAACTGACGTAATTTGATTTTTGTTTTATATCATTTTTCTTACATGGTAAATAAATACAACTTTTAGTTTACTGATTATAACATAGGGCACTGTGTTTTGTTTTGCATCTGCAATTTCCCCCGGGGATTAATAAAGTATTTTGATTCTGTACACAATTTTTAAATAATTTTAATGCTAAATGTGTTACACTAGCGGAGGAAATGCAGGAGGGCGTGAAGATTTCAGCAAATAAAAGAGTCTTTATTGCATAGGCAATAATCAATACAGTCAATAGTCCGAAATGAGCAAACAGAGGTAAAGCGTTGGTAATGACATCACCGGTCGTCGGAATCCCCGGGAGACCAGATGATGAGAAGGTAAGGAATGCAGAGAGGTGAACACGAGGGAACTGGAGTCCGTGATCCTTCACCTGCTCACAGGTAAACCGTCCTAGAAAACACCAACGGGCAGAACCGGATCGCAGCAGCAAAAGGTGAGTACAAGGCGAGAGTCAAACGAACAGAAACACCATAGCATACGCCGTAATCAGAAAAAACTGCACTGGTGGATCCGGGAGGCCGGCTTAAATAGAGCTCCCACTAATGAGGTGCACCTGGATCTAGTAATCAGGAGATGAAGAGCGCTGATTGGTGGAAGGTGCATCAGGTGTAGCAGTGGGTGTGTGTGGCGGTGAGGTAGGCGGAACAGTGGAAGTAGGTGTGTGTGACATTACCCCCTCCTGAAAAAGGCAGCTCATCCCGAGGAGCCCCTCGCTGAGACCTAGGGTGTTTGCCTCGGCGGGGTGGACGACCTCTGGGGGTGGGGAGGGACGGTCAGGGTGATCCCGGTGGAAATCCCGAATGAGGCTCTGGTCCAGGTTGTCCTCAGCGGAAACCCAGCTCCTCTCCTCCGGACCAAAAGCCTCCAAGTCGACTAAATACTGCAAAAGACCTTTATGTCGACGAGAATCCAACAGGGATGCAACCGAGTAAATGTTGGACTCTTCACCCTCAGTTGTCTCCCCACCCGTCTTCCTCCAATTGTCATCGAGCGGCCCTGTAACAAACGGTTTCAGAAGGGAGACGTGGAACGTAGGATGGATCCGAAGGTGGCTAGGTAATTGGAGACGTACCGCCACTTTATTATTAACTGCCTCTACCCGAAAAGGCCCCAAAAACCTAGACAGGAGTTTACGTGTGCCCTGGCGACATCTGATGTCCCATGTATTAAGTCATACCATGTCGCCTACCCCAAATTGGGTAGTGGGACCTCGAGCGCGAACAGCGAACCGCTTGTACCTCCGAATGACTGCATCGATGCGCCGGTGGAACTGGGACCATACTTCCTCTCTGCGCCAAAACCAAGCGTGCATCGGTGATCTCCCCATCCCAAGGTGCAAAGGGTGGTTGATAACCCAGTACACATTGGAATGGGGCCGAGTTGGCCGAGTGACGCAGTGAGTTCTGAGCGGTCTCTGCCCAGGGAAGGTAGCGTGAGGCATAAATGCGGAGAAATTTATTAATTTCTTGATGCGAGCGCTCGCAGGCCCCATTGGTTTGAGGGTGGAATCCGGAAGTTAAACTGATGGAAGAGCCCAACTTGCAAAAAGCCATCCAGACTGCGGAAGTAAACTGGGGTCCTCTATCAGATAAAATAACTTCAGGGATGCTGAATGCGGTAAAGACCCTGGTGAAAGCAATTCGGCGGTCTCAAATGCCGAGGGCAGACCCTTAAGGGGAAATAATTTGACTGCCCGAGAGAAGCGATAAGCGTAGACCGGTAACAAAGTCCAGGGCGATGTGGGACCACAGCCTCTCCGGCACCGGTAGGGGGCAGAGCCGGTAGCTCCTGAGGAGTCTTACAGGCTGCGCAGGTGGAACAAGAACGTACAAAGGTTTGTACGTGAGCCTGTAAGGACTCCCACCAATACTTCCGCTGGATGAGTTGGGTGGTATGTAATACTCCTGGGTGACCGGTACTTAGAGAGGTGTGAGCCCACATAATAACCCTGGACCTAAATGGTTGGGGAACGTAAGTAACCCCCGACAGACATTCAGGTGGCGTGGTAAGGTTGCGGTTGCGCAGCGCCTCCTGTATCTGGGAATCAAGCTCCCACTGGATTCGCCCTATGAACTTGTGTGCAGGGATTATGGGATTCCCCCGTTCAGGATCAGACTCCGATGGGCCATGGATTCGAGAAAGTGCGTCAGCCCGGCTATTCTGGGCACCAGGACGAAATGAGATCTGGAGATCAAACTGATTAAAAAATAGAGCCCATCGGTCCTGGCGAACATTAAGGCACCGCGCAACCTTAACATACTCTAAATTCATATAGTCGATGATTATAAGTACAGGATGAGAGGAACCCATGAGCCAATGAGGCCATTCCTCCAAGGCCAACTTGATGGCCAAAAGCTCTCAATCCCCGATACCATAGTTACACTCAGCAGGCAGGAACTTACGGGAAAAGTATGTAATGGGAATGGCATTGGCTAATCCACCAGTAGTCTGGGAAAGGACGGCGCCGGCCCCACTGCAGGAGGCATCCACTTCCATGATGAACTGTCGTTCGGGATCAGGATGGGCCAAAACAGGCTTCGATGTAAAGCTCTGTTTCAGGGTGTTAAAGGGCCGAACTTCAGCGCAACGAAGAAGGGCTGCCCCTGAGACTAGAGGTTGGTGGAAGTGCCATTTGGCTGCAATTTTTGATAAAACTCCGAAAAAAATTAGCAAAACCTAGGAAGCATTGTAGGTCTCAGGGTGTGTCCAGAACCAACTTGACCTTGTTTGGGTCCATCTATATCCCCTTGTGGGAGAAAATAAACCCCAAGAATGAGATAGACCCCTGGTGGAACGCGCACTTCTTCCCTTTAACATAGAGACCGTTTGCAAGAAGTTGGGCAAGAACCCTGCGCACAACCGCGACATAAGAGGCCACATCACCCGAGAAAATCAAGACATATTCCAGATAATCGATAACCCCTTGATGTAAAAAATTCCCTGAGCTCATCATTAATAAATGCTTGGAAGACAGAGGGGGTGTTAGTGAGGCCGAAGGGCATCACACAATATTCGTAATGCCCTGAGGTGGTGATAAAGGCGGTTTTCCACTCATCTCCCTTCCGAATCCGCACCAAATTATATGCGTTTCTGAGGTCCAGTTTAGTGAACACGCGCGCCCAATGAAGTAGTTCTAAATTAGCCGGTACCAAAGGGAAAGGGTAAGGGTACCGTTTAGTAGCTTTATTAAGCTTGCGAAAATCTATGCACGGCCGTAACTCACCCCCTTGCTTGGGTACAAAGAAAAAAACGGATGTGGCTGGGGATTTAGATGGTCGGATGAACCCATTGCGCAGCGATTCAGCAATGTAGCTCTGCATGGCGCGTGTTTCGATGGCAGATAATGGGTAGGGACGCGCGTGAGGTAATTTGGCCCCGGGTAATAGGTCTATGGAGCCGTCGTTGTGTCAATGAGGAGGGAGCGTGCACGCACGATGTTCACTAAAGACCTCCGCGAGGTCCGCAGGTACCTGAGCAGAAAGCTGGGGTTCCAGAGACACCTGTGTAGAGGAATGAGAAAGGCAGGGGGAGGTTGAGAGCACTTACTACGACAGTGGGATGACCATGATTGGATCCACATCAGGCCCCAAGAGATTGTCGGATCGTGACGCCGCAGCCAAGGCAAACCTAAAACAATAGGCACCGAAGGGGAGAAAATAATAAAAAATTATTATTTTTTTAAATGACCTTTCCCGATACCTAACCAGAGTGTAGGTGTAGTGCTCTTGACTGCCCCCAAGGGAAGAGGATTACGGCTTGTACCGAAATTTGGGTCTCTAGGGACTCCTCAGGAATCCCCTATCTGCGGCAGAACTCACGATCGATAAGTTACCATCAGCTTCCGAGTCCATCAGTGCAGTAGCAGCTACCGATTCACCTTTAATGAATAACAATGTTAATTTTTAAAGAACGATTAACAGTGACCCCCGAGTCCCTCACCGAAACTTTCGGCGCAGTGTGCGGCGGCGAGGTACAAGGCGCCCGCGGACGAGCACGGCGAACCGGTCTCAGACCACAATGTTGCAGATCATGTTCGGAACTCCCGCAGTAACCGCAGAGACCCTGTTGGGCACGCCTCTGTTGCTCTTGGGAGGAAAGCTGAGATCGCCCGAGTTGCATAGGCTCCGGCTCAGCCTCCAACGGAGAGGACATCAGAGCGATCACGTTCAACGGCGGAAGTCTGGGTCCTTGAGATGTTGGCACCGTGGCGAGGTGTTGCTCCATTAAAACGGCAAGCCGAATGAGTTCGTCCAACGAGGCACCAAAATCCCGGCCCACTATTTCACGATGAAATCCTTCTCGAAGCATTACTGTGAGAACTGAGCCGCTCCAGCCTGTTCGGGTTGCCAGGATTCGAAATTCAAAGGCGTATGCCGACACTGACCTGGATCCCTGATGAAGCCGGTACAGCTGTGGCCCCACGACTTCCCCCTCCGGGGGTGGGCAAAGGTAGCCCGGAAAGCCTCGGGGAACGCTGCACAAGATCGGCATTCAGGACCCTGTGCCTCCCAGAGGGCGGTTGCCCACTCGCTTGCTCTGCCCGTCAACCGTGAGATGACCAGGGAGATTTTATCGACCTCGCTGGATCTAGGATGGCTGCGAAAGAAATGTGAGCATTGCATGAAGAACGAACGGCATCTTTTGGGAGTCCCATCAAACCGTTCTTGTTCCGAGAGGCAGTAGCGGGCAGCGGTGGGTGAGGGAAGCGTGTTGTGGTCAGGCGGACATGGAGGTTGCTGTGATGTGGTGACAGACGCTCTGGATCCAGAACCCTTGCGTTCCAACTCGGTAATCCGCTCCATAAGAGACTGCATGGCCCGAGTAACCCAAGTCCGTTCTGTAGCTTGATCAGAGCGTGTGCCTGCGCATGCAGGGCATCTCCAGTCGGATCCATCACAGTTTTTCTTTCCTTCTTTGTTGGCAGAGTTTTATGTCACGCTACCGGAGGAAGCGTGAAGTTTGCAGCATATAAAAGTCTTTATTGCATAGGCAATAATCAATACAGTCAATAATCCGAAATGAGCAAACAGAGGTAAAGTGTTGGTAATGACGTCACCGGTCGTCGGAATCCCCGGGAGACCAGATAATGAGACGGTAAGGAATGCAGAGAGGTGAACACGAGGGAACTGGAGTCCATGATCCTTCACCTGCTCACAGGTAAACCGTCCTAGAAAACACCAACGGGCAGAACCGGATCGCAACAGCAAATGGTGAGTACGAGGCGAGAGCCAAACAAACAGAAACACCATAGCATACGCACGTAACCAGAAAACTTTGCACTGGTGGATCCGGGACGCCGGCTTGAATAGAGCTCCCGCTAATGAGGTGCACCTGAATCTAGTAATCAGGAGAGGGAGAGCGCTAATTGGCGGAAGGTGCATCAGGTGTAGCAGTGGGTGTTTGTGGCGGTGAGGTAGGCAGAACAGTGGAAGTGGGTGTGTGTGACAAAATGCTAAAGCTTATTTATATTTGATTAACAAAAGGGCTGTGAGAGCTTTTTTTCAAATATTTACATTTGCATGTTTCCTTTAACATATTTTATTGCAGCATATGGCTAACATTTCCATGTCCTGCATTGACTATTTAGGACTCCCTTTATTTTCATGGGAGCAGCACTTATCTATTCACTGTGTTGTCACTACGTTATCTATTTGCCAACAGCAGAGTGCAAGTCCTGCGGATCATACTGAAGGAAGACCGGGCAGAGAGTAGTAAGCCATTAACCCATTGCTGCAAGCCAAGGACAGTTCGTGGCACTCACTACCACATTTTTTTTCTGACAGACAGATAGATAGAAACAAAACTCAGTATTATTGTATTGAAATAATAAAAATATTTGAATAATAAAAATGTTACAAATAAGAAATGGAATAAATGTAATTAAGGATATCACAGTCAGAGGGCAGTGAATTAATATGACAATTTAGAATTAATAATGGACGAATAGAATATAATGTGTAATACAGAAGCAAATATGAGTATGTGTATGTAAAATGACAACAGTAGTGTCAATATTAAAATAAAGTGTCGAGTAGTGAGGGTGATCTAGAGTGATAATAGTGCAAAAAGGCTCTTCTGAGTTTGGCTGTAGAACAATTCATTGACAGCAGCCTTTCACTGAACGTGCTTCTTTGATCCGTAATGATGGTATGCAGTCAGTGTGTAGTGTGTAGATGCGTACGTGCGCTGTCTAGCTCTGTTAACCTTAACTACTAAATTGAGTGTTATTTAGTTATTTAGTCACTTTTTTACATTTGCTTTACTGTTTAGCTACCCCATCGCTATAACATAGCATTTATTCCGCTTTTTGTCCCTCACTACTCTCCAAATCGCGGTATAGTTGCTAGCGTTTTTAGTCGCTAACGCTAGCACTTTCTGCTTACTATCGCGGTCGTTTGCTGCCAACACCGCTGCATTTATTACCCGCTTTGTTTATAAATATAAGCCTATATTTATAAAAGAGCCATCTCCTGATCTGTGTCGACGGATTCAACTGTTCGGATTTTCGGATCGGTTTTTATTGGTCTCGACGCTGATCTTCACTCACCGCATTGTGAGAACCTTCAGGACTCAACCTCCACCCGACGCTAATGCAGCCAGATTCACTAGGGTTGGATCTTCATCATCAGCTGTAACAGCGGGAAATAACCTTACATCTCTACCCACCCGAAGCTAAGTTTATTTCTTCTTTTATATATAAACTTTACAATGGCACTTTCCCCTCTGGTTGCGTTCCCTCAGTGCAGTATGTATAGACAGTCTTCCTCCGTCATTACTGATAATTCAGCCTGTGAGAAGTGTAGCCTAGTCCTTAGTCTGACGGAGAAGATTTCAGTGCTAGAAGAGCGCATTCGGGTTTTAGAACAGGGACATGTTAGTAAAGATGTGTCAGGGACCAGTTTAGCCAGCCCGAATGCCACAGGATCAGGTCCTAAATATCCGGCTTTAGAGCCCTCGCAGCAGGGCGAGTGGGTGACGACCAGGCGACGTACACGTAGAACTGAGCATCACTCTTCTAGGATCCCCGTGTCCAATCGGTTTTCCCCACTCAGTGACTCACCCACTGAGAGACCGGTTGCTAAAAGTGCTCTGGTTATTGGCGACTCCCAGCTCAGACACGTGCGAATCGCTACCCCCTTAGAGACCCCAGCAACCATAGTCCGGTGCATTCCGGGGGCCAGGGCTCCAGACATCAGGGCGAACCTCAAAGTGCTGGCTAATGCTAAACGCTCATTCTCTAGAATAGTTATCCACGTCGGCATTAATGACGTTCGTCTCAAGCAGTCAGAGATTACTAAGGCTAATGTTAAAGAGGTGTGTGGAACCGCTGCAATGATGTCTGATGAAGTAGTTGTCTCTGGTCCCCTACCAATTAGGCGTGGCGGCGAAACCTACAGCAGGTTATGGTCGCTACGTTGCTGGATGTCTAAGTAGTGCTCAGAAAACAACATTACCTTTGTCGATAATTGGTCTACTTTTGAGGGAAGGCCTGGCCTTTTGAAATGGGACGGCATCCATCCTTCCCGTGAGGGTGCTGCGCTCATGTCACATAACATAGCCGATAGGGTTTTTCCTTCAGAAAGGAATAAAAATTGACAATTCAGAGCCAAGGCCAGGCAGCAGACAGTATGGCCTAACCAACTGCCTGCGAACTGCCAGCAGTCGTCACCCACAATAACTAGGTTCCATACCATTAAGACAGTTATCAAGTATCGCAGTGAGCAAAAAACAAAAAGAGTCCAAAAAGTGTACCAAAAAAATCTCATTAATATCAATACAACCTCAAGTAATGTAAGAAACACTTTTAAGTTAAAACTTGGGTTATTAAACATTAGGTCACTTTCATCAAAATCAGCTCTAGTTCAAGAAATAATAACTGATAACTTCCAAAATGTCTTTTGTCTCACAGAGACCTGGATTAGGGCCAATGAATACCTAGCATTAAATAATGCGTCTCCACCTGGTTATACTTATACTCATAAACCACGTCTTAGTGGACGAGGAGGTGGAGTGGCTATGATCTATAAAGAAAACATAAATGTAACACTTAATAATAAGTATGAGTCAAAATCTTTCGAAGCTCTTGTACTCAACATAAGCAGCTCATCTGCATTGAAGAATAAATCCAATCTAATGCAACTTATTACCGTATACCGCCCTCCCGGCCCATATACAGAGTTTATTAAAGAATTTGGTGAATTTCTCTCTAACATA
>JAFMOD010000259.1:1031965-1177380 GCA_019802435.1 Corydoras maculifer
GGAACCTGATTATTAATTGGACTGGCGGTCCTGCAGGACGCCCCCTTAATGGACTCACATATAGTTTTCCAGTTTTTAGTTTTTCCATTTGTTTAATATCTGTACATGGCTGTCCTACATTGTTGTTGCTGCCTGGCCGCTCAAGGAGGATGAGTCCCCCACTGAGTCTCGGTCCTCCCAAGGTTTCTTCCTTGAATAACAACATAAAAGGGAGTTTTTTTTTGCCACTGTCGCTTCGACTTGCTCTTTGGGGGTTTAAAGGCTTTTCATTCTGTAAAGCTGCTTTGTGACAATGTACTGTTGTAAAAAGCGCTAAATAAATAAATAACTTGAACTTGAACTTGACCATCACCATCCATGGTAGAGAGAGGTTTGTTTAGTATCCTCCTCTCTGCCATCTTAATTACAACGTCCACACCCATCACTGACCAGCTTGTCCAGCCGCCTCTTGTCTCTGTTTTTGATGCTAGCACGCCATAAGAATGACAGGTGGACACCACAGTCTTATAGAACATCTGCAGTAGCTTTCTACAGATGTCGAAGGACTCCAGTCTCCTCAAGAAATAAAGCTGGCTCTGACCTTTTTTGTAATGGATGTTACTGTTGACAGGGTCTTTATAACATGAGAGGTTAGCGCAACTGGCCTGAAGTCGATGGGTTCACTTGTTCGCCCCTTCTTCGGTACAGAAACCAGGCATGATATTTCCCATAGTGTGGGGATTCTCCCTAAGCGCAGCCTAAGATTGAAGCTATGTTGTAGAGGAGCTCCCAGCTAAGAAGAACAGGACTTTAGAAGTCTTGTACATACTCTACCTGGCCCAGCTGACTTTTTTGTGTTGAGCCTCCTCAGTTCACATCTAACCTAGTCTGCAGTGATAGTATGGTGAGGGGGAGAGTTTGGGGGGGGGGGGTTCCGTGGTGCTGCAAATAAGGTATGATGAGTTAACATGTGGAAAGAGGGTAGCGAAAGCTTTGGTGTTTGTGCCAATTGTCTGTAAGAGAGGTGAATGAATCAAAGGGAGAAGGTGAGGTGTTGATGTACTGGGAGGCTGAGACTAGAGTATCACAGACTGTTGTGAGGGAGGGTATGGGGGGTTGCTGTAGAGACTCGTACAGGGCAGCTAAAATGATTTTAAAAAAGCAGTTAAGCTCATTAGCGCTGTCTGCATCACTGTCTACGATACTGTCCATGCTCTTCTTGCAGCCCATTATGGTTTTCATAACATTCCACACCTCCCTCATGTTGTTCAACTGTCCTCAACCTCTGCTCTACCTTCTTTCAGTAGTTCCCTCTGTATGATACTGAGCTCCTCTTAATTGTTTTAATTAAAGGCCATCTTCTTCTTGTTTCGGAGGACTTTAACACTGCTTGTTATCCTAGGCTTATTGCTTTCAAAGCAGCGACACAAGAACAACAATCTCCATACAGATGTTCATGTAGTCCGTCATGCGGTGTGTTAGCCTCTCAATGTCTACGTCATCTGTCTCCATCAGTACACTCCAGTCAGTAACCTGAAAACAGTCCCTGAGAGCTTCTTCAGTTCCAGGAGATGATTTACTGAAGGAGCGTGTAGTTGCAGGTTGTCCATGGACTTGGGGTTTGTACTGTGGCTGCAAGTAGAGATTGTGATCAGATTTACCAAGAGGAGGCAGGGGCATTGCAGTGTATGCACCCTTTACATTGGAATAAAGGAGCTCAATTGTCCTGTTTTTCCGGTTAGGACAGTCCACATTGATAAAATGCAGTGAGCACAGAGTCCACTGTAACATTATTAAAGTCCCCAGAGATAGCTACGAAAGCCTCTTGCGATGGTTGTATGGATGATGTCACACGCCATCTCGGTGTCTGCACGAGGAGAGGTAAACACAAACAACAATGGCGTGGAACAGCGCTCTGGCCATGTAATAGGGTCAGAGACTCACCACCAACAGTTCAATGTTCCGACAGCAGATTATCTCCTTCACAGTTACATGTCCTGGGTTACAAAAATTTGATGTTAATAATTGTGTGAGCCCCCACCTTTATTTTTGCCACTCTCATGGTGGTGAATGTTGCCCGTTAGCCACGTTTCAGTAAAGCATTAAATACTACACTTCCAGTACATCCGTTGGTTACAAACTAATGCCGCAAGTTCGTCCGTCTTGTTGGTCAAAGAATTGATGTTACTCTTCATCAAGACAGACCAGACGCATGAAATTGCCACATTGTTTACAGCATGTCGTGCCGTTTAAAACTTTATACTTACCTTACCTTCTCACAAGCCTTTGTTGGCTTATTTGCTAGAAAGCATCTATGTCTGTTGATTTTTCCATATAAGTCTGTTCCATATAAGAACCTGCAAACCTGTGTCATGTATTCATCATAATTAAATCAGTTAATACATAAAAAAATATTTACTATCGAGGTTACGGAAAACAGCCAAATATGAAAGGTTGGTCATAAACAGACACGGGAGGGAAATTACTACATGGATGTATTTATTACTTACACTGGCAAAGAAGGTCTAGGTAGGTTCCCGAGTGAGGCCGAGCATGCAGTAGGTGAATATAAGCAGGTTTTCAAAGTAGGACGACCGAAGAACAAAGGAACACAACAGCTAAGTATGGCCATGGGAAACGAAAGGCAGACAGGCACCTAACAAGGCCAAAATTCATTAAAGCTTCTACAGGAGGTTCCAGAGCCGGCAGATCTTCAGGTAAGTAACAGAAATAACTAGGCAGAGAGAATCAAAGGTCAGTATAACTCAGGTAAATCAAATTACAATAATGGCTGGGAGGAAATACCATCAGGTCCAAAATCAGCAGAATCTGCCACATCTGCTCTTAATTAGACTGCTGGCCAATTAGGAAATTGCAAGAGGAGCAGGTGAAACTCAGGTGAAATAGAATGTATTACATGCATATCATAAATATATAGATGGCAGTCATAAAAAAAGGCTGCTAATATAAAATAGCACAGTTTAAGCTTTTAATTCAAACATAGCTTAAAAACCCATGTAAGATTAAAGAACAGACTTACATGGGAATAAAAAAAGAAGGAAGACATGTAAGTCAAACTACAATGGATTAAAACTATGTACTTTGGTGTCAACATTGAAATCAACGACTTATATAACAAAATGTTATACAAAACCAATGGTTATTTAAAAATGAAAGTTAAAAACAGAAACACAGAGTTTTTAAGCAGTCTATAAAACTGTCTATAAAAAAGGTAATATAATAATGTATAATTGTAAATATTAACAGTATAACTCAGAGCAGAGTATAACTCAAAGCAGGGGGATATGAGCACTAAAAATAGGAACGTTAGATAAGTGCAAAATACCGGTAACAACAGTATAGGACTAGAAGAAAGTCATAAATGGCTAAAGCTCTGCGAAACAGAATTGGTACAGATTGCAGTGCAAAAGCCCAATTTAATGATTATGATAAGACTAATTATAATAAAAATGAGGGAGATTTTTCAAAACACATACAGCAGGTGTAACAGCAGTAGATGTGGATGTAATTTTTTAAGAAGATAGAAATTAGGCTTAGGCTTAGGCGCATCTGCAATTAGTTCCAGCTGTGGCTGCACCTGAAGCTAATTGTAATAATAATGATATTTATCATTACATTTCAATTCGTATATGGTGGCACATCTAAAGTTTTGCTTGTTTGTTTCCCCCATCCCCTCTCCTTGACTGTGCTGGTCATCGGACTTAAGAGACTGTGCTAGGGGTTTGCAATTCCTTTAACATTTTAAAAATATCAGTGACCAATATAATAGCCCACTTCTTTTTAAATGTCATAAGTCTTCTATTCTTGAAGTCAGTTTCTTAATCTGTTGACAATCAACATCCGTACAGAAACAGTTCAAAGAGATGTACTGTTTTATTTTAACATAATTCTTCCATTTACACAGGGCCAGCAAGTTCTCAAAAGGGTTTCATGACATTATTTATTTTAATCTTTAAGGCTGTTACTCATTAGCAATGAATGTAATGGAGAATTGGCTTTCATAAAAATCATGGTCTTCTTGAAATATGCAGACTTTTTCTGTACCATTGCTTCTTAGTTGCTTTCTAATATTGGTTTGGAAGTAAATTTTTAAGTTCATCTTTAACCCAAAGAGGTTCAACTAGCTCATTTTTTTTAATATTTACAGCCTATGGCAGTACCCCACACACATTTGGATCAAAGTGAACTTTATACCCATTACTGATCAAGCAATGGGTCCATCCATCTAGTCTGTCACTTTCATCTCATCAGTCCATAACGCCTTTAAAAAAAGTGTCTTCAGATATTTCTTGGACCAGCCTTGACGTTTCAACTTATTTTCTCTTTGCATGACAGCCAAATGTAGAATAGTAAGTATGCATGACCATGCTATTATGATGTACACTACCAAATGGGCTCAGGAGTACTTGGGAAAATCATTGTCACTTAACATGGTCTTGTACTGCATTAAGAAATTTGAAAAATGGATGCAAAAAGGAAGATATCCACATTTTGCATAGAAAAGCCATCGAGTTTTCTGTGCCTGAAGTCATCTCATTTAACCAGGTAATCGTACAAAATCTAGCAGCTCTAATGACATGAGTGACCTATATGTGGCACTTATATTTGTATTTGAAGAACATATTGTGGTCACATGGAGTTTAACTAGAAAACAGGCGGTTATAACTCAAAATACAGCTTTATTTGCCATAATATACTTAAATTTCAAACTCTTTTTCAATGTGCTTCACATATATGCACATATAGCATACTGTAGTCCAATTGGCATAGTCCAATCTCTCTCTCCCCTCTTCATGCTCTCAGCATCTTTTTACTGCACACAGAAGGAGAGATAATTACACACATTAAGGAGTGTCAGGTGTTTCCAATTACCTGATCTGCCTCGTATCCCTGCCTCCCATTCGCTGACCCTGCCCAATTACAACTTTGTGCCACATTTCCCCACTGCTTAGTCACAAGCAACATCACACATTGGTACTTTGCACTTTTGCCAGTAAAGTTCCAAGAGGTCTACAGGCCAGGATGCTGATGGTTGTTGTGAATATCCTCCCCCCATGCGGCTTACCTGTTGGGGGGGAGGGATATCCACGACAACCATCAGCATCCTGGGCTGTAGACTCCTGGAACTTTTAGGGCAAAAGTGCAAAATACCAATGTGTAATCCATATATTGGTATCATTTATGCGATGGAGAAACTTGAGTATAAAATAAACCAAAACAAGTAAACAAGAGAGAAGGATGATTGTCTGTGTGATATTGTCATTTTGTATGATTAGGCTATTGATGATTGTCTGATGATTGTCTATAAAAAAAAGAAGAGCAAACTTGGAGAATGCAGGATTCCCCCACAAGTGATGGCTTTAATGGAACTAAAATCTTGTTGGCACTATTTTGTCCGTTGACCTGATTTGTCATTTCCTTTTTCATAAGGATATTTAAATAGCTGGTTTAGGTGACACGCAGGCCTGAAAACTGTCTTACTACTTTGTTGGTCCTTGGTGCTGCAAGGTTTTTAGGACTGCCTTCAAATTAGCGTATAAAACTTCTTTATTGTAGATGAAAATGGCATTCAGGATGGTTGCAGCAATCAAGACCGCGGAACTCTTTTCATAAATCAAATCAAGTTTATCTGTTACATGCGTTGTTAGACACAGTACAGCCAGCGGTGAAATTCTTTTCCTATATTTCCACAGTAAAAGTTAAAAATATTTGGAATTACAAATAGTTACACAAAAATATAAAAATATATATATATTTAAATTGTGCAAAGTTAAAAAGTGAAACTATACAAATATGGCACTGCATGGATATAAACCAAAAAATATTTTATAACTTAGAATTAAAGTAAATATAGTGTATCTGTGTAACTCCTCCTCATCCTCTCTTCCTCTCTGTGTTTGCCAGGAGGCTAATGTGGTACACCTGCAATGCACCACCTCTATTCGTCCGTATCTGTTTGTCTGGACACATTGCATATCACTGATGAATGTCCATGTGAATGCCATCTCAATAACAACGAGTCAATAGGCGATTAAGTGTTTTCCTCTGCCCTAAATGCCTTTGGGTTTTTTATTTTAAGAAATAACAGATCACAGCAACACAGTGGAACTAATAATTAAGTGCTAATTTATTTTCCTTAGCCTCTCTGTATAACCATCAGGAAATAAAATCTGCAAGCAAGAATTGCAGTTTATTTCACTGGGACACACCGTAGGATAATTTGGAGCAAAGCATCTTTACAGGTGACACATCCAGTCACAACTTCTCAGTTGTCCAGCTCTCTTGTGCTGCCTGTCGGAAGCTCTTTTCTCACTATTGTGGTGCTGAGTGTCTTCCATCATTCATTCAAAAGTTATAACAATGTGGCTTTATCTATATAGAATATGTGCTGGATTGGACAACCTGGAGTTCAGAACCATCCAATATTAATATTGAATAACATATTATGTTACACATAACATAATATCTATCAAACAAATCAGACAAAATCAGACAACGTTGATTACAGACTCCAAATATGGAATTGCATTGGAGAAATAGTATGAGACAATATGTTTGGACGTGTTAACAGTTAGAAAAAAAAAAAAAACAATTAACTTTAGATTAATTGTAATCTAAACAATTAAAAAAATTAACTTTAGAAAAAAAATAAACACGTTTTGTAGGCAATGTGCATCTCTTTCATGAACAGTCACGCTGCCATTAATTTCCTACTATTTATACTACCATTCAGAAACTTTCTACTTAGTAGAACCATTTGTAAAGAAAGACATATAATCTTATATCTCAATAAATTCAATAAAAACGAAGTTTCACACACTCTACAATATCTTTGCATTTTTACAACTTTATGGTTACCTTAAACACTTATATGCAATATATTTTATGTCCTTTAAACAGCAGTGGCTGCGCTTGAATGTCTCTTAAAGAAAGAGTACATCAAAAAGTTAACAGTTCAAAATACATTTTCCCTAGTACAGACAGTGATAGCTATCCATCCATCCATCTATTATCTTCTGCTTAATCCTATATTTGTCATGTTTGTTTTTGTCACGTGGTGTGAGTTGGTCTGTGTGTTCACGCCCCGTTAATTATGCGCACCTGGGATTGATCACGTTTTCGTTATTTAAGCCCTGCACGCCCTTCCCTCACCGCCAGTTAGTCTTGTGCCACGCCTCTGCTAAGCCCTGACTCTACCAGCTCCCGTCACTGCCTCGAACGCGCCTTATTGCCTTGTCCTGTGTGCACTGTCTCGTTATTCTCTGTTGTGTGAGCAGTTCATCGCCTGCCTTCTCCACTATGCAAGTCCCCTTCACTACTGTTACTCCGGATTGGGACACGACACCAAATGACGTCAGGCTGAGTCATACACCGTGTCACCACGTCATCACCCACTGCCTCGTGTTGCCTCCGTTGTGTCTGTGCTCCCTAAAGTACTGTCTATCCTTGTTGTTGTGGAAATAAACCCGGTTTTGATCCTGATCTCTGTTTCAGGCCTATCTCTCAGAGTAGGTCTACCGACCGTAACAATATTAGGATCCATTGAGGAGACAAACACACACATACACCAACTACAGTAAATAGGGGCAATTTAGAGCAGCCAATTCACCTTGTTTCCATTCATGTTTTTGGACTGTGGGGGTAAACCGGAGTACCTGTTGGTAACCCATGCAGAAGAAGAACATGGATCTGAGAGGCGAAAATGATAACCACTAAGCCACCATGCCACCCCAGACAGTAAAATAACTAAACAAATAAGCATTGAAGTTTAACAAAAATGTGCACTTTCCAACCCACATAAAAGGTCAAGGCTCTTGACCTTGTTTGCTCTACTGGTGTCACTGTACATCACCCCACCTGCTATGACCTCAATGTCTCTGACCATCTGGCGATCATCATGGACATTGAGGTACCTATGCCTATCACAGTGGTTCACCCTAAAATATCCTTCAGGAACCTTAAACACATCTCCTTTACTGCTCTTTCTGATTCTCTTGCTAATAAGATGTATAGCTGTCCACCTCCGCAGACTAACAATTCATCTGACCTTGTGGATTATTATAATGACACTATCTCCTACTGTCTTGATCAGATGGCCCCATTGAGAAACTATATCATCTCATTTAGGCACTCTGCACCATGGTACACACCTGAGCTCCACCAAATGAAATCTCGCAAACGCCAGCTTGAGAGTACAAAAAATCTGGTCCAACAGTTCATCGTCAAATGTATAATGATTATTTTCAACAATATAAGAATGCTTTCACTGCTGCCCGATCCAGCTTTTACTCCGACCCTATTCATGCTGGCTCAACCAATCCTAAAACATTCTTTCCTACCATAAAAAAATTGCTTAAACCAATTGACACCATGGCTAATTCATTCACAATCGAGAAGTGTGATGAATTTCTTTCATTTTTTCTAAATAAGGTCGCGACCATTCATCATACCCTTTCGGTATCCCAGGTTCTCCCCTTTATTCCATCAGATTTATCAGAACCTACTACTCCATCTCTGACTCGGTTTTCACCTGTGCCACAAATCATGCTATCAGAGGTCATGCTGGGGATGCGTAACTCGACGTGTGTATTGGATCCCCTTCCATCTAAACTTGTGAAGGGTTACCTCCCAGTTATCTCATCTCTCATCACAGATTTTAAGGAGAATTAATTCCTCCCTTGAATCTGGTTCTGTCCCACGAACACTTAAATTAGACAGGATTAGATGCTGACATAAGGAGCAAGTTTCGGCCTATTTCTAATCTCCCGTTTTTGTCAAAGGTGCTGGAACGTGTCGTCGCCTCTCAGCTCAAAGACCACCTCACTTCTATTGACCTGTTTGAAACATTTCAGTCTGGTTTCCGTCCCCAGCACAGTACAAAAGACTGTTCTACTTAAAGTCACTAACGACCTCTTGCTGTCCTCTGACTCCAATGAATTTAGTATCTTTCTAGAACTTACTGCTGCTTTTGATACCATGTATCAGGCCTGGAACTGGTGCGGCATGATGACTGAGTGGATGTGCATGTCCACTTCTCACGGGGAAACCTGCTGCGACCCTAGTAGAGTGAGACTTTTTTGAAATCTCTAAATTTAAAGAGGAGATATATGGAAAATCACTGAGGTTTTTAGCTTAGGAGACATAAATGAGCAACAGGAGACTTGTGCTAAAGTTTCTTTTGTCTTTCCATGTGATCTTATTGTTGAAGAAACTACAGAGACAATAATGAGATCTATTTAATTTTTCTTTTCTATTGGATGTGTTACCTGTTGGCTGAAGATTAACTTCTGAGGTAAGTTATTCATAAGCAAAATGTTGCAGAGTGGAAATTAATTAGTCAACTTTGCATTTGAAGGAAATATATTTTGATTAATTCAAGTCTTTTTGTTAGTTTAAGCAGTTACTTTTATGTTTAGTTGCAAAATTGTCATGTTTTTGTTTGTGAATGTGTCTTTCCGTAAATAATAACTGGAAGAAAATCTAAGGTTGGAGTGAGAGAAGAGATTCTGTTTATCGGCATCGGCAGGCCTGCTGTTGTACCACTGTGGGCCTGGCATCAGGCCTCTGGCAAATCCTCTCTTTTTCGTCCATCCATGCCTTAATGGATGTAAATTAGAAAGCACCCAGCTCATATGTAGAGCATGGCAGTCTGTAGAGCTAAGGCAGACCCCCGATCACTGGAACCCATCCATGAGAGCTGGGAGGTTGGGATGGGGGGATAAGGTTGGCATCAGGCAAGGTCAGTGGTTGTAGCTGACTGGGAAAGCAGACATTGTAGTGTGGCTAGGAATAACAGAAACATAGCATATGGTTAAATGTTATACTAAACTTAATTTAGCTGCACAAAATATTACCTGAAATTACTCCTCATAACATTTAAAATACCCTGCATTTGGTTTATTTTTACACAGTATTTCAGTATTGCAAAGGCCAACTTATTATTTCTGAAAAAGCACATTCTTAATGTCTCCTTCTCTCTGTGTCCACAACAATTGGTCATTTTTAATAATATCACTTAAACAGGTGTTCCCAGAGATAAAACTTTCACAAAATATGCACCAGTGTATACATACATATACTAAAAAACATCATTGTAGCAAGGAAGGCTGTAATGCATAGACTTTGGACTAATAGTAAACACTGTAGAAGCAGGTAAGGCCATAAATCTCACCTGTGATGTAGGTGTATAGATTAGATTAGTATAGAAGAAGTTATTCTTATTCTTATTATTAGTTTTCTGATGCTTTAGATTTACATTAAATTGTATCGATGTAAACCTAATCTGTTATAATTATCCATTTACAGTAAATACATGATACTTACCTTAAGACAGTACATCTGCTAGTTAAAACCTACTGTATTTATGCTTAGTTAGATGAATGTCAGTTGTAAGTAGTGGATTACATTTAGTTTTAAAATTATAAGCATGGTTGACAAAAATAAATATACTTGACCCCTTGTATGTGTACACCATGTTTGAGTCAAGATTAACTAGATCAGGGCGCCAATCCATAGCTGGGCACACACTCACTCACACAGATATGCACACATACACACTCTATATGGGGCAATTTGGAGAACTCAATTGTTTGATCCATGTTTTTGGACTGTGGGAGGAAACCGGAGAACCCACGCAGACACAGGGAGAACATGGAAACTCCACCCAGATGGGGATTCGAACTGGGAATCCCTAGTCAATTAAAATACAAATTGGATTTTTTTTTTATAAGAAATCTAAAAAAATAAAATAAAATCTTATTTTCTGAATCTTCTGAAGATAATTCATTTTAACTTGTTAAGGTTTTTAGAATTATTCCAAATAATCCTGATCCAAATGTATGCATGTTTAAGTTTAGTTGTATGTATGTAAGCTATGTATTATTTCCTTTAAGAATTCAAAATTTTTCTTCAGTCCCACTGAAACGAAAATTATAGGTTTAAAATCTGGGTGGTATGATGGCTTAGTGGTTAGCACGTCTGCCTTATCCATCCATCCATTATCTTCTGCTTTATCCTCTATTAGGGTCGCGGTGGGGTTTCCCATGCCCATCCAGGGGAGAAGGTCTCGGGCACTGGGCAGATAAACTTAGGACAGGGCGCCAATCTATTGCTGGGCACACACTCACTCACACAAACACATTCTATATGGGGCAATTTGGAGAACTCAATTGACTTGATCCATGTTTTTGGACTGTGGGAGGAAACCGGAGAATCCGGAGGAAACCCACGCGCACACGGGAAGAACATGGAAACTCCACCCAGATGGGGATTCGAATCGGGAATCCATAGCGCTGAGAGGTAAACGTGCTAACCACTAAGCCACCATGCCACCTCGTCTGCCTTATATGGGATGGATTTTTGTAGATTTATATATGGATTTTTTTTACCTATACATTTATAAGAGCCTTTGTGAGGTAAGACATTAATTTTGAGAGCCTGGTTCACAATCTTCATTCAAGTCTATCTTGTGTTCACTGTGATTTATCCCAAGGTCTGTGCATCCAGTACATTTCTTGTTTTTATTATTTTTTAAGTGTGATTATCTTTTAAAATTAACTTCATGCAATTGGATTTCCCAGTGATTCTACATACATCATCCTACAGTATATTCATGGCATGTGATTCACATTTTCACCTATCTTCTGGTTTTACCATATATCTTTTGAAGTAACTGAGTATTTTAAGATGTTGACACAAATTGACACTGTGGTGAAGGAATGCATTGCATATATATATATATATATATATATATATATATATATATATATATATATATATATATACAGTGTATATATATATATATTTTTTTTTTATATATAGATTTTTAAATATTATTGTGAGCTTATTTCAATGCAAATGTCATTCTAGACGTACTATTCTGACATTTTTGTCCAATTGAAAATAATTCTGTTGGTATGCTGTTCAACAATCCCGTTGCTCAGGTTTTTTGGACAGCTTTCTCTTTCTTCCTTTAATGAGATGTTTTCTGTATGAAACTTTGCTGACAGAGTAAGTTGAAACTTAAATCATGTAAATGTTACTTTACTGCATCTTTACCAGAACCTTCACACTAACCACTGTATTATACTTTTCAAGGTTTCTCAGAACAGGAATAGCCTGTAGAAGTAAACGGGGACTTTGCTACTTTTAGGAAATGAGTTGTGGCCTTTTCTTCTTAGCCTCAGCGGCGGCTTTCATTTCACCCAGTGACCCTACCACTGATGGCCCATCACTTTTATGCCCCACACACACACATGCACATGCACGTGGCACTGCCCTTTCCACATCAGCACACATAGTGCACTCTTGTACACTCTTGTCATTTCTTTTCTTTAAAAAGAGCATGTGTTGTATGCCGCCATGGCAGTGTTCCTCGTGACTTGCTGGCCTGGCCTAGCCATGACCCGCGGCATTGTATGACAAGCACAGATCCAGTGTGTGGAGGTTACACAGCTGCCATCTCCAGTTACAACTGGTTTGCCTGACTGACGCATACTCCAAACCAGGACGGTGATGACGGCAAGCTGTATTTCCGTTGGACACTGAAAGGGGAGCCACTCATCTTTAGTTTTCCACTGCTGAACCATTTGTCTAGATCACATGCCCAGTTAATGAGTTACCACTTCTAAGTAAAGTGTGATAGAGGTTATCCAGGCTGTCTCATGTTTGTAGAATTAAAAATGCAGCCCAGAAATAAGCAAGTCATGTGTTGCTACCGCTAAATTACTTCTGCTAATCTCATTTCTATAGATAACACTGCAGGAATCTAATTTGTTTCACCTTTAGTAGTATCACATATAAATGTGATCAGATGACCCATGTTCAAGATAATATAATAAAATGTACATATTAAATGTATTTTACCTATATGTAGTCTTTTAATGTACATTAATTACTTTATAAGCAGTATTTATAACTTTTTATGATGAAAAATGTCATGAACAATCATTCTTACCTTTAATAACCCTAGGGCATTAGTTGGTTTGCTGTAACAGAAAATTCCATGACATTCTTACTGATATGACACATGTAAAGGCATTTTTGTCTTTACATACTTTTATCACACTGTGAGTGGGCCCATTTTACTTCACCCTGCCCAACATGCTCTGGGATTATGTTTCAGTCTCATGACCACAGAAACACTATGATCCCTCAACCAATGCAAAATAAGTTTGAAGTTTCTTACACTTCTACTCCTGCTCCCTCACCTTGGTCACACTTGCACCCTGAACCTTGTATCAGCTTCTCTCCCCATGAGGAAGGCCAAGGCTGCCTTCCAGCTTTCCAGGCTTCCTAATGAGCTTTGGCTACTAGTTGAGACCATGAATGGGCTGGAAAAAAACAGTGGGCTGATCACTCAAGCACAGAGGCCTTATGGCAATGTAGAGATTGACAGAGACAGTGAGATAAAGCACTGTGGGAAGCTCCAACAAATCGATTGGAATAAGAAAACATTTTTAATCATTTAGCATTTTTCCCATTATAACTGCATGTAAAACATAGACAGTTAAATAGCTCTAAAAAATATGTCTTATATAATAATATGTTTATAAACCGACAGGTTTATAGTTATATATATATATATATATTTTTTAAATCCACTAAAAAGCCCACTACCTTGCACTAAACCAAGTAAGTATTACAATGTCGGCACAATAACAGCACGTTGTTGAGTTACAGTGAACAAAAAAATCCAATTGATTAAAGAAGGAACAGTAGATTAAAGTGGAAACCTCTGCTATCCCAAATAACTTACACTTTGAAAAATGTATAAAGGATACTAACATACTATACTCTCACAACAATCCTCTTTTTGAAAATTTTGGTTTACGGCATTCTTTATTTAATTAAAGGTTTTATTTTTGTGAAAATTTGCTTCCTAAAATCTTAATGATAGTCAGTATCATTAAGTCATTAATACCACCAAGACCTCTGGGTCTTCAGCAAAAAATCCTTATTGTCCACGAGCATTTGCTGAGCAAACTTGTGTTTTTGGTCCAGGGGAATCTAGAGTATGCAACTTGGTTATAATGAAAATCATAGAATGGTGCAGTGTAAGTGTATTTAATTAATATATAGATGAAGATATGGGAGTATTATAAATAGAGGTCAATTTGCCTGACATTTTATATATACAGAAATAGAGGTGTTGTGCATTTTATGGTCTGTGCTTCACTGGCCATGTTTTATTTTCTCCAAGTAATGCAATTTAAAGGAAGCCCTCCTTTTCCTTGAGCTGTGGGTTAATGTCTTTCACCTTCATTTAGGCATGTAATAGGAGAACTCCATTAGCTTATACCAATGGCCAACCAGAAATGACCAAATGGTTGCACGTGGCCACAGCGGTGATGACAAAGTGCTGATTAAAAGAAGAGAGTGAATTCTGCCATACTGCACCCCCACCAATTTCTACTCCTTTTGTGCCCTAGCCATAATTCATTTTTGTCATTATTGGCTGCCATCTCTGTAAATCAGCTGGGTCTGTAAAATATATATTTTTGATAAAGCACTGCCTTTTCTTTGGCCTTTAGTCTCTCTTTCTTGACCTGCTACTAGTAAATGTGAGGAGGAGAATATTGATCTGACCTATATTTTATAGTCCACCATGGACAATTTTGAAGGAATGACTGGAATAGGAACCATTGCAATCTAATTCATTCAGTGTATTGCTTTTTACCTAGCAATGTCATGTTGTATTAGCTCTTGCATTTTTATACACATGTTTAATACTAGTCTTAAAAACCATAGGATTGCAATAATGCACAAACATGCATACCTTGTACACACGTAATATAGGACACCTTAACAATGTTTTCTTTTAAAAATGTCTAATCCTGTCCAAATAAGCATTTAGATCTATATCAGAATTATTCATTTGTTCATTATCTTCAGCTTAATCCTCTACTAGGGTTGTGGGGTGGTTCCCCATGGCCATCCAGGGGAGAACGTTGGTGTGCTGAGCAGATAAGGACAAGGTGCCAACCTAGGACAGGGTGCCAATCTATCGCTGGGCACACATTCACAGACACACACACACAAACACACACCATATGGGGCAATTTGGACCATTCAATTGACCTTGTTCCTTGTTTTTGAACTCTGAAAGGAAGTCGGAGAACCCGGCAGAAACCCACAAGGACATGGGGAGAACATGGAAATTCCACCCAAATTGGGATTCAAACCTAGAATCCCCAGCACTGAGAGACTGATATATAATAATTATTTGTTCATTCATTCATTATCTTCCGCTTCATGCTATATTAGGGTAGCGGTGGGCTTTCCCATGCCCATCCAGGGTAGAATGTTTCGGGCGCTGGGCAGATACACCCAGGACAGGGCACACACTCGCTCACACAGACATGCACGCATACACACCCAATATGGGGCAATTTGGAGAACTCAATTGACCTGAGCCATGTTTTTGGACTGTGGGAGGAAACCGGAGAACCCGGAGGAAACCCACGCAGACACGGGGAGAACATGGAAACTCCACCCAGATAGGGATTCGAACCGGGAATCCATAGTGCTGAGAGGCGAACGTGCTAACCACTAAGCCACCGTGACTTTAAGTCATTTCATGAAGGTGTAACCATTCCACAACCACTACTAGGCCAAACCTGCCCATAACACAAAATTTTAAAACACCATAAAATGTATTTATTAACATTGTGGCAACTAGTTTTAGTCTATTAAGATAAGTTCCCACAACATGTGTAAACAAGTTTTAATTTCTACAGCATGATCTGTACCTTGATCCCCCACCCACTACACACAAACTCACATGCACACAAATTACCTACAATACCCTGTGAAGCAGACTCAGGACATGCATCCACTTTTCTTACATGACAGTCCTAGAAAGCAGAAAAGGCCATGCTGAAGGAGACTGATAGAAAAGCTATTCTCCCGTAACACTTTATCAGTCCTGGCATTGCACATCAATATTCACTCCCCCCCTTTCTTTTGCCCTTCTTTTTTCTCATTTTCCCCACATGACTCTCTCCCTCCCTACATGTTTTTACCCCATTCTTTTAATCTTTCAAAACAGATAAGCCAAAAACAAAAATTGGAATCAAATAGCAAGCGAGATAAGAGTTTTGTTTGTGCTCACTGTATTCAAATAACCCATTTGGATGCACAACGATCACCTGCTTGTTTGGGGTTTCAACTGGTTGTGCTTTCTTGTTTGGGTTTGGCTTACTGATACAGGAAAAAACAAGCTCATTCTTATTCTGACAGTCTGTGGTATTAGATTTAAAAATGTTTTACCTGAAATGACAGTGCCTTGAATACTAGCAGAAATGCAGTATTATTGAAATCTAAAGTCTAGAAGTTCTTCTTCATTAAAAATATATGTTTTGTGTAATAAAACCTTTTATATAACCACTTCATATCCAAAGGCACATCCAATATAATGGCAGTAATTATTATTTCCCCTTTAAAATGCCTTCCTTATTATTCGGGTATATGAATTTGTCCACTAGATAAATGACTAATATTCTTTAAACTCTGTAAATACTAATGTGATGACAAAAGAAAAATGAAAATCTAATACTTTGTAATTAACTTTCAGGTCACAGCCCATATTTTCCAGGTATGCATATGATGGTTAACAATTTGGGAAAAATATTTGGCATTATAGCATTATATATATATTAAAAAAGTTACTCCAAAATAAATTTCACAAATTATAGGTTAAAAAGATAAAACAAAACTTTATTTATTAATACCAGTATTGTGCTGACATTACTCTAAATATGCTCTGTTAGCAAGTAGCATAGAAAGGAATTTTCAGATATTAATGTATTAAAATTTTGAGCACCAAGACCTGTACATTAAATTAGTCATTTAGAATAGGTGGCTTATCTTCTAATTATCCATTACTGTTTTCATTTTCAAATTATGGACAATGTATGGATAATATATTATGGATATAATATATGGATAATAATTTCCCCTGTTACACATGTAGTATCATGAGTTGTTGGGTGTGCGCTTGTCCGGAGGAAGCGGCACAGTGCGGTGCAGGAAGCGAGCCAGGCGACCAGGTAAGCGAACAAAACTGTTTATTTACAAAAGGCAGCGGGAATGCCGCTGCAGGCACGACGGGACGTGCCGGGAGAACAACGCGAATAAATATATCGGCGGGAAGGCGCCGCTGAAGGCATGGCGGAACGTGCCGAGATACACAAACAAAACAAACCGCAACACCCGAAGTGACACCATAAGCTGAAGCATAAGCTAATGCTAATGCTAGTGCAAATGCAAATGCTGACCTGCCGGCCGACGGGAAACCACCTGCTTAAGACACCGCCGGCAGGTCACATGTGATCAGGTAGGACCCAATCCCCGTACGAGCGGATCGGGCCCTACCTACGGAAGCCCTACGAGGCCAAACCCGAAACACGGGTGACAGGTGGGAGTGGCCCAGCCCTCCCAACCTGACATGTAGCACACAACAGGAATTACCCTTTTACACATGTGGCACCGTGTCCAGCATTTAGGAGACAGGACATAAATCATCAGGCACATATTTTGTATAATCAGTATGGGAGTTGTCATGATGTACTGTACTGTTTTCTTAGTTTTAAGTTGTTAATTTTTTTTTTTTTTTCCCAACATCCCTGTTAATCAATCTAGGAGGTTTTCTTGTCTTTTAACAAATGATCTCTGGAATTGGCTGCATAATCAGCATATCTCAAATAAACTAAGAAATGATAGATTTCAAACTTTTTTTTTTTGTAGTTAAACATTGTTATTGCTGGGTTTGTGAATTTCTCTAGTTTAATTCCAGCCATTTGGTAAAAACCCCATCAACATGTTATTTCTCATGCCTGTAAACTCTCTGGACAATCAACACTTCAGTTATTGCATGGGTTCAATGGAATATTACTTAGACTTTATACTATGGGGCTGGTAATGTAATTAATCTGGATAATGTCTGAGACTGTTTTGTGCATGTGGGAAGAGTAAATGGTAAGTTCTAGACAACATGACCAATTTAAATTCTCACAAAGAAGCTGTATCCAAATCAAAGTTATAATCAAGTGCTGCATGAACAGATAACACCCCCCCCACCCAAGCATTAAGTACTTTATGAAAATAAACAGAAGAGTCAAGAGTGAGTTATATACAATTCAGTCAGGAAAAAACATAAATTTAATGCTACACCAAATAGATATTTTTTTAATCTATAATGAAATATGTGTAGTGTTTCTGGTTTTCAAACAAAGGCAGTAAAGGTAATTCCCTAGTCATGAGGCCATGCATAAGAAAATATTTTTCCTAAGCATTGAACATGTGTTTTAGAGATTAAAAACACACCTGCACTTTGTATGTGGAGCTTACACAATGTATTATTAAACTCAGTTATTCTGGTGCAAGATCATAGAGTATAAGTTTAATCAATGCAACAATTCACTGGCAGAATGGTGGCTTATTGGAATCCTGATCTTAGTGGAGTGCTATGTTCTCCCTGTGTCAGTGTGGGCTTTCTTTGGATTCTCTGGTTTCCTCACACAGTCAAAAAAAAACATGAATTCAAGGTAAATTGTCTGCTCTTAATTGTTCATATCTAAATTGGCCCATATAGTGTGTGTTTGAGTGAGTGTGCCCAGCGATGAATTGGCACTCTGTTCAGGGTGATCTGCCCAGTGCCCAAAACTTTCTTCCCTGGATGGGCATGGGGAAGCCCTCCATGACCTTAATAGAGGATTAAATGGAAGATCATCAAGATTTGGTTAGAACTATTTGTTTTCTCACAAGTTTCTCTTCTCTGATTTTTTTACATTATTATACATTAATACAATTTTGTATGCATTTCAATTTAGGAAGACCAGTAGCAAAGTTTTTTAAAGTAGCTTAATAATATATTTTTTTACCGATTACACGTAACCAGTTCTCACTGGAATAAAAAATTAGCCACACATTCTGTTTCAAATAACCTTCTGTAGCAACAAAGGTGGAAAAGCAGGGCATGTGTGTAAGTCAAAGTAATTGAACAGATATGTAATGATGCCATCACCAAAGAGCCAAAGCCATGGTAGTAAGGTGACTGATGGTGGCAGAAGGGCACGTCATGTCAAGAGAACCCAACACTGAAGGCATGGCTGGGCACAATGCCAACTGTCATCATGCCAAGATATACACTCAGCACTGCTAAGCCTTCTTTGATTTATTCAATGTTATAAACAATATAAACACAGTACTGTTCAATTATATTTGTTTTATAACAGAAACAAATTTAACGTTATATTCCACTGTGAATATATGTGGTGCTGCATGAGTTAAGATATGTTTCTGATCATTTTTCATGACTGACATGACTCCTCAACTCCTCAAATAAAAAATAAAGAAGAAGAATAAAAAAAATAAGCAAACATACACATAAAATAAATACAAGCACATTAAAGACATGCTTAAATTTAATATGAAAGGTTTTTGTGTTTTACTGTCATTAAAATGTTAAATGTATTTTATTTTTTATTTTTAGAAGAGGTCTTCCATCATGCTGACATAGCCCTGAATTAGCCGCATATAAGCCACAGAGGATACGTTTCTTCCTTACTTGCATGCACACACATGGTCTTGTGCCACAATAGAATTCCTGCTGGAAAACATCCTTGTTTTCAGGAAACAATCTTCCTTGCCAGTCAGGATTCTCAGCTGTGCGTGATCAGTGTCTGTAAAACACACCTGGCCATAGTCATTCATGTGTGTATGTGTGTGTGCGTTTTGCTAAGCACATTGCTACTGGAGCATCACAAGATGGCTGATGAATGCCAGTGCGACATGACGGCCCAATCGATACTGGCTGCTTTGTGGCTGAAGAGCAGGTGCATAGTGGTGAGGTGAAAATCCCATTAAAACTCAGGCAGATCCTGGAGGTGCTATGGGGGTCTGGAACATTGCTGATCCATGTCCTTGTGAAACCTGTAGACCTTGTTGCTAGCAGGTTAAGCTCAGATGAGCAGGATCTTGTCTTGCTTAAATCTTCTTGAACCACCAACTAATCAATAAATAACATTGGCAAATAATGTGAATCTCTGAATACTTAATAATGCAGCAATGCCCTCCAGCATTTATGTATAGAAAATTGAATATTTTAACAGGCTTACAATTCAGAAGCAAAATTGTGTATTTTATGGCCTCTCCAATCTTACTGGCTGCATAAAATATAAGTATAGATACAATGAAGGACATTTTTTTTGCTTTCATATAAAAATATTAGCAATTCTAAAGAAGATAGTTGTTGGGTTATGCACATTTTAATTGTTGGGAGCTAACTGCCCGCTGGACCGAACCTGTGGCAATGTGTTTGAATGTACTTTTATGGCTCTTAACATTAAAATGTTACATATATAGAATATTCTTTTATTGGTAACTTTTACATTTACTCAATTTTACATCGGATGCTGGAACCTGCTATTTATCTGGTCTTGTAACCTGCCAATTAGTAGTATAATTGATAACAGACTAGATTAAGCATCTACAGGTTATTGTTCATCATCCTGTGCCAAAAGTGCGAGAATTGTCAGTCAGTTTACAGGCAATGTTTATCTGATTGAGGCTAACTGTATTTAGGTCTTTTACTATTTGCAGTTTATAATACTATTTAATAATTCATGAAATCACAAAAACCACCATGCTATTTCAACAGACATTTTTACATGGTCATATATATCATCCTGGGCGTTATGGTGGCTTAATGGTTAGCACATTCGCTTCTCAGCACTAGAGATTCCCGATTCGATTCCCCATCTGGGTGGAGTTTCCATGTTCTCTCCGTGTCCGTGTGGGTTTCCTCCGGGTTCTCCGGTTTTCCAAATTGCCCCATCTAGAGTGTGTTTGTGTGCATGTCTGTCTGTGTGTGTGAGGGTTTATCTGCCCTGTGCCCGAAACGTTCTCCCCTGGATGGGCATGGGCAACCCCCCTCCCGCGACCCTAATATAGGATAAAGCGGAAGATAATGAATGAATGAATGAATGAATATATCATCCAGACAGTGTCTGTTCTTTGGTCCTCCATGGTAAATTTAGCATGACAATGAAATGCCTCATGCTGTATGAGTTTCTAAATAAGTATATTTATTAACAGTAAATATAGAGTGATAAAGTCCGATGAATTGTTTGTGTGTGCTAGAATGCAGTCCAGATTTGTCTATTGAATACAATGTTTCGCTCACCCATCCAAATCCTTAAATGCAGGTATTACATATACTTAAATGTTCACTCATGTATAAAACCATGTGGACTGCTAAGATGCCACCTGTTTATTTGCTACAAAATATTCTGCAGTCAACTGTAAGTGGTATTATAAATGTAGAATGGGAATGACAGCAGCTCAGAAATGAAGTGTGAGGACACATGACAGTGAGGCTGGAGTGAGGTCAGCGGATGGTACGGTGCATAGTGCACAGAGGTTGCCAATTTTCATGTGGCCTCCATATTAGCTCAAGAACAGTGTGTGGAGAGCTTTGTGAAATAGGTAGATAGATAGACGGGGAAGAACTGCATGTAGAGTGGCATGTAGAGAGTCCTGACCTTAGCCTGAACAACTTTGGTATGAGTTAGAGCGGAGACTGTTAGCCAGGTATTCTTTTGTCCAGCAATAACCTTTGACTTCATAAATGAGCTACTGGAAGAATGCTCAAAAATGACAATGGCAGTTGTTAGAGGGTGGGCCAAAATATTTGAAAAAATAGACACATCAATACTCATTTAATCGTTGAGAATGATAATGAATAGAGATCGTAGAGAGCTTGTCGGCATCAAAAAAAAAGCCTGACATGACCTTGTGCACCTGAATACTTCCTAAATTTACTCATTATTCATATCTCTTTAAGTTCACATTTATTTATTTATATAGTGCAATTCACAATACTGTACTGTCTCTCATAGCAACATTTTTTAAGTGTTTTATTCCCCAAAGAGCAAGCCGAAGCAACAATTGGGAAAGGAAAAATTCCCTAACACTGTATGTTCTTGTAAAGTAGAGTAATAACTGTAAGCAAAAGAGATAAATAGTTAGTATTTATTGTATTTACATGCACAAAAGTATTTTTTATTCATTTATTTATTTCCTTGAACCTCAGGGTTAAGGGTTTATTTTCATAATAAATAAACAAAAGCATACTTTTGACATCATTGACATAATGTGAATTGTACTTTGAACTTTGAATGTTTTTAAATTGTTTTTGTTGATTTGGGTATTATGAATCATTTGCTAAATAAAGTATGATGTAGCCCTGTAGTTTTGTACAAACATCTATGATTGGTATATGTAAGAATTTTACTGCATTTGGCCATTTATTTTTTTGCACAGATGATTCATGAAATGCTGATTGTTGCTCTGGGCTTATTATTTAAATTAAATGTATTAGTAGATTGTACACTGAGTATTCTGTATGAATTTAGATGGCACAGGCACAAAGTGTTCCTCCATCTGAAGGGGCTTAAATGTAAGACTCACTGTCACCCATCTTTCTGTGTCTCTCTCTCTCTGATGATGCCAGTATGGTGACAGATCAACCTGCACGCTTGTCATCCTCTTACAGACATGAGAAACAGAAAGGAAGAGAGATATATATTGAAAGTAAAAGCGAAAGAGAGTGAAGACAAAAAGAACAACTATTGCTCTGTTTGGTGTGATTTTTTCCTTTAGTCTTTCCAAATTTTGTTGAGGGGTACTGCTGCTGTTTTTAAAGAAACCTATTTGATAGAGTACAGCGGTAACACCAAAAGATTGAAAGAAAGAAATTTAATATGCCAGAATGATTGAAGAGTATGCTTACTGGTATTTTTTTATATGTATGTGTGTATGCATGTTGTTGAGTGTCTGATTGCATTTTCATTTTGCAACATTTGCTTTATTTTCATAAACAATATTTATACTTGTACACCTCAGTAAAAAAAAGAAGAGTTACTGTTGTAAATTGTACTGTATGAATATGCTTAGTGTTTTCCTTCTTCCCATTTATTATAGTACTTGGCCTAATTAGTTTGGCTTGTGTAGTTCAGTCACAGTCAATTAGCTGCATAAATGTTTGCATAAATTATTACTTTTTACATAAAAAGTAGTTAAATTAAATCAAATCAACACCTGGCACAACAAATATTTCAATTTAAATTTTAAAATTAAAATTAAAATGGGCGGCACGGTGGCTTAGTGGTTAGCACATTCGCCTCTCAGCGCTAGGGATTCCCGGTTCGAATCCGAATCTGGGTGGAGTTTCCATGTTCTCCCCGTATCTGCGTGTGTTTCATCCGGGTTCTCCGGTTTCCTCCCACAGTCCAGAAACATGGATCAAGTCAATTGAATTCTCCAAATTGCCCCCTATAGAGTGTGTCTGTGTGAGTGAGTGTGTGCCCAGTGATGGATTGGCGCCCTGTCCTGGGTCTATCTACCCAGCGCCCGAGACGTTCTCCCCTGGATGGGCATGGGAAACCCCACCGCAACCCTAATAGAGGATAAGCAGGAGATAATGAATGAATGAATGAATAAAATTAAAATTAAATTTACATATCTATGAGCTGCAAATGTATAAATTAAGGTCAGGTGCTGTCAATTAATGATGTGCCAAACAGGTGTGAGTGAGTGCCCTGTTTGATTCAAAGAACAGGGAACATTCTGGTTAAAGAATGATTTGGTCCTATAGTAGTTTGGTCTGAGCAGCAGTACAACTATCCATCCCTCCATCCATTATCTTCCGCTTTATCCTCTATTAGGGTCACGGGGGGGTTCCCCATGCCCATCCATCGCATAACGTCTCAGGCGCTGTGCAAATACACACAGTACAGGGTGCCAATCTATCGCTGGGCACACACTCACACACACAAACACACTCTATATGGGGCAATTTAGAGAACTTAATTGACTTGATCCATGTTCTTGGACTGTGGGAGGAAACTGAAGAACCCGTAGGAAACCCACATGGACACGGGGAGAACATGGAAACTCCACCCACATTGAGATTCAAACCAGGAATCCCTAGTGCTGAGAGGCAAACGTGCTTGCCACTAAGCCACCCGCAGTACAAATAAAATTGTATATTTCAATGCAATGTTGACAGATGCAGAGCTTTTCCATTTTTCTGCCAATGTTCATCAATGAAGATTGTATTACTATCAAATTTTTATGCAGCTGATTGACTGTGACTGAACTACACAAGCCAAACTAATTAATTAACTAACTAATTTGAATTTTGTTCATTCAAACACCACAAATAAATCAGTGACACAAAGTATATTTTGTATAATTTGATTCATTTTTATTTAAATGAATATTTAAATTCTAAGTGGTTTAAAAACTACTGCACCACTATAGAACAGATTTCACTCCTCTGGTTTTCTACAAAAAGTTTAGAGCATTTGTAAGACCTTGATGTTGCAATAGAGGTTCACAATATCTGTTCACGTTTATCTAGAAGGTGTTTAATAGGGCTAAGGTGAGACCTCTGTGCAGGTCATCCAACACCAATCTCACCTGCTTATGACTTTATTGACCTTGTTTTGTGCACTGATGCAAAGTCATGCTGGATTAAAATATGGCCTTCCCCAAACTGGCGGCACAATTTTAAAAGCACACAATTGTTCAAAATGTATAGAAAGGTGCTTGAATGTATACAAATGTGGCATTCGGACTGGAATTCAAGTGAGGATTTGTCCCAATACTTTTCCATCTGTATAATGTTAAACCTGCATATGCAGTTTGTAGTGTATATTAAAAGATATTCTGGTTAAAAAAATTTGCCACACTATATTATTGTGCTTAAACCTGACCAGCTAAAGAAACCCAACAGACTACTCACATATCGATATGACTGTGATAAGGTCGTTATGAATCAGATGTGTGTACCAAACAAAAAAGGGATTTATTTTGCCAAACACAAATCAATGCAGGGCTTTACAGTAATTCATGATTGTTCAACAAATACACATAAGTACTTCTATCTCTCTTTCACCTGCCTGCTTCCAGTCTCTTTTTACTGCACACAGAAGGAATGATAATTACACATGTTAATAAATGGCAGGTGTTACAGTTTACCTGATCTGCGCACCAATCCTGCCTCCCATTTAAAGGCTCTGCTCAATCATGTTCTCACGCCACAATGCCAATTTTATTTGTGGCCAGACAGTGCATACAATACAAAAAATTGTCACATGGTCATATTTAGTGGCATTGGCTACTTAATAGTATTACTCCCATTTAGTGTTCAATGTGGTAAATGCTTCAGATCTCTAGCTGATATAACTGCACATATCTGCAACTACTGATCTATGATCAGTTGTCATAAATCTTTTTTTTTAAAGACCTCTTACAATGAGCAGCTCAGTCATTCTAAATGTGGGAAGAGTGGGTGTGTAGGCAGGTGGCCTGGTTTGCCCCTGGACGCTTGAAGCTCTTAACCTCCTGCCATCTCTGCAATTCCATCAGCCCTGTCACGCAATGGAGCACGTTTTATGGCTGTCTCTCTCTGCCTCTCATGCTTGTTCTTTTTTTACTTACTTTCATTCTATTTCTCCATTTTGAGATAATGTATCATATATTGTAAAGCCCCACAAATTCCTGTGCTTAACTGTTTAAAGAATTCAGCTTATTCAGTTCAATAATGGCTAAATTCCTCCTTTAATCGGGTTGACTGCAGCTGTCAAATTTTGCTGTGGTTTCTGCGTATTTTACAGTGTATATTGGATGACATTTAAATCTAAGCAAAACATGGCAGGAAGACAATATTGTAATTTTGTTCTATTTTTTTTTTGTTGCTGTATGAATATATGTTATTTCTGGGATCTTTTGGTGTGTTTCTAATTTTTCCTTGTTAATTACCTTAAATTATTTTAATTGACTATCTATGTTATGTTTGTATTGCGGGGTAGTGGTTAGCATGTTCGGCTCCCAGCACTGGAGATACATTTTCAAATTCTGATCTGGGTGGAGGTTACCCCGTGTCGCTGTGGGTTTTCTCTGGGTTCTCTGATTTACTTTCAACAGTCCAAAAACATGGATTCAAGTTAAACTGGCTATTCTAAAATGTCCCTATTGAAATTGCTAAATTGCACACATAGAGTGTGTCTGTGTGAAGTTAGTGTGCCAGCAATGGATTGGCACCCTGTTCTGGGTGTATGTGCACAGGTTGGGCATGGGCATAGATAATGAGATAAGATGACTTCTTTGTGTCTTCACCCCTTGCTTAAAGCTTTGTTGTGTGTTTGTTTCTGACAGGTGACAACAGAACAATAGCATTTTTTATGTCTATATTTCTGGTTAGTCTGTTTATTCGTGCATACTCAATTTAGGCCTGCATTTCTTGCTATTCTGTTTAAGCCTATATTTGTGCATATTCAGTTGGCTGGTTGTTTGTTAGCTACATTTAGACCTGTATTCTGTTCTCTTCCTGTGTCTCCATGCTTGTTTTTTTGCACTGTTTTAGTTTTAATGTCTGTTATTCTGTTTGAATCTATATGCTAGTTATTATAAAATATATTTATCTCCTGCCTCTACCTGCTCACTCAATCTCCTAGTGCTTCCTAGTTGTCTTGTTCAATTTTAAGCCTAATAGACTTCCTATATTTTTATCTGGTTTGGTTATGCGAATGTAATAATGTACAGTCTCAAAAAGAGTCAAGCATCTGTAAGCAACTGTTACTGTATGTAGTACACAAGGTTGACTGCTTATGCCATAATAGAAACCACATTATGAAACCTAATAAAGGACTGCTTTTAATATTTGGTGCATTTCACAGTGTTGTACTGTATGTAATGGCAGTTATATTTGTCACTTGAAATTTGTTTAAGAAGTATATCATACTTGAACATGTGCCATGTTCTTAGCTGACAAGTACATTGACTTACGTTATGACTGTGCAGATGCAAATCCTTACACACGTAAAAGCTAAAAACTAAAAGCATTGCTCTGCAAAATTCAGTTCTAGTTTGCACATTTACACACAGTTCTCAGTGACAACCACATTCCATTTACAAACAGATGCTGAGGCAACCAGCAGACACTGTGCGTCTTTAGAGCAATTCAGACCCTTCCTCAAAACCTGGAGGATTTGTGTTTCATAATAGACTCAGTCAGGGAGAGAATGAGCAGGATTAAGTCAGCCAGCATCTGAGAAAGGATTTGATGTCATCCGTATGAATGAAGCAGTTAGCGGATTAGCGTTCCTGAGGAGGAAGTGATCCAAACAAATGGATATGAATGTCTGGCCTAGTAGAAGAAGAAAGGGAAATACATTGCCTACACCTGAATTTGGCTAAATTTGACCTGTACTGTGCCAAACTATAAAGTGCAACATTATATGACTATTTCTTTCGGTTCAGTACAATATGTGGTATAAAATAATATTTTATAACACTAAACCTGCACATTTTTTAAATAGTTGACATTCCTTCGCCTTGTTTGTGTTGTCAGATTCACTTTAATAAGTTGTACCTTGCTTTGCAAATTTATTTAAAAATCTTACCATGTCCCGAATAGTTTTCATATCTGTGATTTGCTAGTTCCATCTAAAAGTACAAAATTCTGTAATTTACCATGACTCATGTTGGCGTTTGCAACCATGATTCAGTGATTGCAGTCTGTAATGCATTTCAGCTTTGATAAGGATAATGTTATGCCCATTTCCCTTTTTCTGGACTCATCTGTCTACAGCAAACAAAAACAGCAATCTGATTTGAGCTACACATGTTAACTGGTTTTGAATTACTTGTGTGCCCATATATATATATATATATATATATATATATATATATATATATATATATATATATATATATATATATATATATATATATATAATATTAGTCTATCTTGTGATAATTCATTCAGCATTAGTTAACAGTCACATCCTTGCACAATCAAATCTATTAAACTATTCAAATTCTCTTTACATTATTATGTATGTATAGTCCTCATTCTTTGATCTGAAAAAAAGCAGTAAATAAGAAGTACAACACATGAAAGGCAATTGTTTTTTGTAATATTGATGCCTTTTTTATCAAAATTGTGAACTGCTTTTTATTGCTAATGCAGTATTTTTTAAGATTAATTAATCTTTGAACTGATAACACACAAATACATTGTCTTTCTAATGTTCTGGTTATTTTTAACACTTACTCTAGCTGTCTAAATTGTTTACATAGAACTTTGTGTGAATAAAATCTATGTAAAGATAATTAGATACAGTGCAAGTGTTAAAATGATTCTTGAGTTTATCAGCGAACATAAATTAAAATTGCATATATTTGAATATAATTGAATCTTGTAATTTTTTGGGGGAAGTTGAAGTAAACTTGTGAATCATTAATAGCTATTTTATCACTTTAACATTAGGGAGCATATCCCTACCAAACAGACATATAGATGTTTTAGTACATATAGACATATAATGTTTTAGTGTAAATGTGTATTATAATATCTCTAAATTGTGTGTACATCTTGACAATTGCAAATTGCGAAAAGGTTTTTTTCATATTATCCACAGTTGGTGAACTGATTGGAGTATTTGCCCATTTATTCTTGCCTTTGCAGTTGACAATGAAGTTCATTAACTTTAATTTATGAGGTAGACCTCCTGGCTTCTTTTTCATGCTTCCCATCAGTCACACAGTTTACAAACACACATAAATCTGCTCTCTCTGGACCAGATATATTTGGCAACTGTGCCCTGTATGTAATGGCAAAACAGTGGCACAGACAACCACTAAAGTGTCCTAGGCTCATTCCATTGTCTCTGATATGCAGCAGTTTGAGCACATGGTATGACCACAGCCTGTTCTCAACTCTACTGTCCCCAAAATTAGTTGGAGCATGTGGCTATTTACTCCCCATGGCCCAGGTGGAATTTAAGCCTCAGCCACAGCTGTTGAAGTGGCTGTCAGCCACTGACTAACCTTTCTTTCTAAATTTTCTCTTATCAGCAAGCGTGACATAACAGTGCTTTACATTGGAAGCAGTGGAGAATAATTATCCTGAATAATTTGCTCACAAGTGATATCTACTAATGTGAAAAGAGTACCATGTATGTTTTAGATGCAAAAAAGAAGCCCCTTTTTTTTTTAAAGCGATTATATCTAATGCTACAACAGGTAACTTTTCCAAACATCCAAGATAAAGTCTATAGTAGTGTAGTGTATTCAGTGTTTAAGGTTATTGTAGTTTATTGCATTTTATGTTTCCTATACTGTACTCCAAGTGTCACTGAATCTGCTAACATGCTGATAAGGGTTTGCACCCAAGCAGCTGAAAAAAAAGATCTACTATACACAACTTCAACTGACATTTGTAAAACATGTAGAACAGGCTACAATCTAGTTCAAAATAGTTATGGATTTTTTCATGTTTTCTGTCCAGTAAAATAATGTGTTGCCACTAGGGGTGTTAATATTAATTGATTTGAATCCATGCATAGTTTATACAGCCAATGAGTGGATGCATCAATGCTTAAACAAGAGAATCAATTAATGTGTTACTATTGACTCCTTTTTGTTAGCATCCGTGCCGACTTTCGCATAGTACCTACTACAAAGAGGCGAATGACGCTACCTCATCATTGTTTTCCAGCTTCCCTAATACATTACTTACACACATATTACTTACTTGACTTTTGAGAGTGTTGGGGTCACAAGAGAAAGAAGGCAAAGAAACTGAAATGTTACAAAGTCATGGTTGTGGATGTGTTTTAGAAACAAATAGAGAAGTGGTAGGGATACCACCAATCCCGTAAAAGAGGGAATCGTAATGAGTGTACATTTTGCTCTTATTACAATTTATGAGATTTGCACTTTATTTTTATCTTTTTATGGAGTAACGTTTTCCATTTACAGTGTGTTGAGCACAACTGCTATAGTGTGATTATACTTTGTGTGAATAGAACACTGGTTTTGTATCGCAATAAAAGGCAAATAATTTTTTTTGTTGATTTATTCAAAACATAATACATGTGAAAATGAGTATTAAATACCAGTGTATTAAATCTAATTGTATCTCGGAGAATCATATAGTTTAAATGAATCAGTTTACTAGAATTTTTACGTCATTATTATTTGAAGTTAAAAGTGCAATAGTTAAGTCAGACTAATGTTGACACTTTTAATTAAATCTCTGATTGGCATTTAATTCATCTCAAAATTATATTGGTTTGAGGTCAGGACTTTCAAGTACATCCACACCAAACTCGCCCATTCATGTCATGTTAGACCAGAAAGGGGCCATGTCAAAACTGTTCCCTTAAAGTTGGTAGCATAAAGTTGGTATAAAACTCACTTGGCTGAAACATTAAGAGTTCCTATTAAAGGAGCTAAAGGGAAGAGCCAAACTCGTAAAAAAAACAACTACACACCATAGTTACCCCTTTATCAAACATTATACTTCAAGTGCCATTCTCCTGGAAACCAGCAAAGTTGTTTAATAACAAAAGACAGAAAAGCATGATTTATTATACCAGAGAACATGTCTCCACTGCTCTACAGTTCACTGTTGGCATTCCTTATACCATTACATTCAATTCAGCTGCTAGGCCATGGGAACCCATTTCATAAAGCTCTCTGTACACTGTTCTTAAGCTATTCTGAAGGACACATTAATTTTAAAGATCTGCAATGATTAACTTTGTAGAACGTCGACAACCTCTGCGCACTATGTGCCTCAGCATCTGCTGACCCCACGCTTTTATGTTTATTACTACTTTGTGACAGAGCTGCTGTCATGTTCATTTGCTTCCAGTTTGTAATAATACCACTGACAGTGGAATATATAATAGTGAGGAAACTTTACAACTAAACATGTTGCACAGGTGGCATCCATTCACGAAACCACTCTGGAAAAAGATGCTGTGCTCCTGAGAATAACCCATTCTTTTACAAAAAATAAGCATGTAGCAATTGGTTGTGGATAACGATAGCATGTTCATATCCACTCACTTTGTGGGTGCACTGGACTGGAGAACTTTGATCTTGACTATCAGCCATCGTGTTGGCCCCCTCTTTGTACCATGTGTATGCCAATTGCATGCTTCACTAATCTCAAACAGCCCAGCCAGTAAAACCTTTGGCAGTACTTGCTCTTCTCATAGGTGGAATAGAAGTCCATTTTGCTCCTCAAGGCTTGATCACTGTGCATATAATGCTTTACACCATACACCCTGACTCTAACACACTATTTAATGTGCATCTTATTAGTGCGCAGCCATTTTTTTTTACAACTCCCAGCTTATTGTCTCTCTCGGCCAAAAAAAAAAATTATCCCTACTGGTTTTCACACACAGTTACTATTACAGTGGATTCTACCCACTTAACCTTGCTTGGCTTTTGAGATCATACATTCACATTAACATGATGCATCCTGCTAATTTTAATAGTGAAATTGAAGGTCTGGAAAGTCGCCAGCCATCATGCCATCTGTCCTTCTGCTTATCCAAATAGCAGCAGTCACGTAAGCAATGCATCATCTTTACAAAGTGTAAATGGCACACCAGACAGATAGCAGGACACAAATACTTTAATGCAACAGTTCTTTTTGTGTAATTGGATTCTGGTTTATTCAGTGCTTGAGTGAAGTAAGCTTTACTTCTCCTTTGTAAATTTATGATCATAGTAACCAAGTACATAATTATTGGGCACCCGCTAGTAGAACCGCTAACATGGGTACCAAGATGAGATCTGGTCCCTGTCAATAAAAATTTATGCTCTGCTGTTCACCTCAACTATGAAACTGGCTTTAATGGTGAGCTGATAAAGAGTTACTATTATTAAAAATCCTTCATAAACCACCGGGGTGAAATGGCATAATGGTAAGTATTTTCTGCCTCTCAGCACTAGGGATCTGGAATTGAATCTCAATCTGTGTAGAGTGTCTATCTTATCCTTGTGTCTGTGAAGGTTTTTTCCTCCCACAATTCAAACACAGCTTTTCCAGCACTGCTTGCACAAATTAAATGTTGAGCAAGCATGCTCTATAAATGCCAATATAACAGTTCACTTATTCTTACTTATTCCCAAAAAATGTTCTCATCGATTTAAGTATGAGCTAGCATGGATAGCAATACTTTCACTTTTGTACTTCTGCTTTCACTATCTCCTGCAGACTATGCTCTCTCTCTGAAATGCAAAGCAGAACTTTTAATGCATCATCCTCCAAAGTCAAGCTGCAGTCATCTTAACGGTCCATTCAAGGAGGCAACCTATTAGTTTAGCCCTAGTCCTATCCTGGCTTGATTATTGTAATGCGCTACCTGCCGGTATCCCAGCTCCCACAATCAGACCTCTTCAACTAATTCAAAACTCTGAACCCCGGCTTGTGTTTAACCAGCCCAATCGAACTCATGTCACTCCACTACTCATTTCCCTCCACTGGCTCCCTGTAGTTGCTTGCATTCAGTACAAGTCACTGACTCTGGCCTACAGAACCATTTCTGGATTTTCCCCCTCCTACCTTCACTCAATCTTTTCAAAATACACTCCGACTCGTTCACTTCGCTCCAGTGATGATTGCTGCCTGGCGATTCCACCTCACCGAGGAGCTAATTCTCACTCCGTGGCGTTCACCACTGCAAAATGGTGGAACGATCTTCCCAACTCTGTCTGTAAATCAGAATCACTAAGCAGTTTTAAGAAACTACTGAAGACGCATCTCTTGACTTGTAATGTTCTCATTTGTAAGTCGCTTTGGATAAAAGTGTCTGCTAAATGACTAAATGTAATGTAATGTAATGTAAATGTAGTTTTCCTCAGTGGAAGCTAAGTGATATAGCGCTCAGTAATTGACTATAGAATTTACTAGTTTTTTTTTTTTTTTTAGTTTTTTGCATATTCTTAACTTTTTTTTTAGCTCTTTGGCCCAATGTTTTGCCCTCCCATTCTGATATCATTGTATGGATAGAGTCATTCTGGAGGGAGAAAAGGTGTTGTAAAGCTTTATTTAAAATGCTCTTTAAAAAGCAGTGAAAATATTTTAAGTTGGAAATATTTGACAGCTCCTTGAATGAACAGATTCAACGGTTGTAAACTACATTTTATGCTTACCGTTTACCTAACACACACAGCTCTGTACACAGCTCAGCAACATGAAGTACAACACTCAACTTGTTTATGGTGACCTTTTTAAAAAAAACATGGCATTGTCAGTGAATGCAAATCAGGCCACCAAACACCTCCTCCAACAATTAATATAAGGCACCTGATATGTGCCTTATATGGCATTACAGTGCATAAGTAGTATCCCAGCTGCTCTCAGATACGCTTTTTGTTTGTCAGTCTAATCTGCTGCAATATTTGAAAACCGTATGGCTTGAGTGTTTGATATTTTGAATATGTTTTGAATTTTAGAATATATTCTTTATTATTGGTATGTGCAATTCCTATTGAAAGTATTATTCCCCAATTGTTGAATTATGTAGGTTTAGAATAAATATGGCAAATAATGTATATATAGTCCTATTTCTATAACCTTTACAACAATATTGAGAACAGTTTTATGTTATAGGGTTACTGAACAAGTTTGCTTTTGGGTACTCCTTGGTTATTCAGATCAGCTACTATTTTACAAGAGGCATAGTCATGCCTTAAATATTTTAATATGTTTCACTTTTGCTATGTTTACTGCTGACATGCACACTACTGTATTGTTTGTGAGGCCATCATAAAAAGATTAGAAAGTGCTTTTTGTAAGTCGCTTTGGATAAAAGCGTCTGCTAAATGACTAAATGTAAATGTAAATGTAAGTGCTGCAGGATTTTATGTTAGTGACAAATTCAAAACAAAAACTTGTAGACAGGTATCATTCCTGGATTGGTTATTTACAGATTTGCTCCTTGTATAGTGTTTTTTTTATAATTTAAGCATTCAGTAGAGTAGATGAGCTGCCTTGAAAAATTCAATTGCACTGGCCTGCTTTAGAGTTTTGTTTATTTAGCTATATTAGTAAGTAACTATTTTAGAACATCTGATTTAAATTTGAACTGTGTGTGTGTGTATTATATTATTATAACATTACTACAGACCAAGTGCAGAGTCTTTACATATGAATGTTAAACTTCACAGCTACAAAGAATTAAAAAAATGAATGTATAATTTTATATACACTTATTAGATTGCATTAGGTTAGTAAAATGTTATGTTTTGCTGTAGATAATAAGACATTGGTTCAGTTGCACAGTGCTATTACTTATTCAAACATGCAGTAACACACTACCAGGACAGGTGTGGTAACTCTCATCTGTAGTTTACAGCTCATGGGAGAACATGTTGCCTTCTTTGCTGAGAGAGCACATTTGGACTGTGTGTTGTTTTTCCATTCTGGTGCCTCCATTTCTGTCCTTTGAGATTTAATTACCATCTCCCTTTTGCCTGTAATTAGTAGGGCCAGGCCTCTTGGCCTTAATACTAATTCAACACAGCGTCCTGTTCACTTCATAAATAAATCCTTACCACCTTGCCAAGCTCCTATGCATACACATTCACTGCACCAAATTGCTGATGCAACCAAACATGAGCTGCATATATGATTATATTCATTATGTGCTCAGTGTTTTTTAGAAGCAAATGGTTTAATGATATAAGTGTACTTATGTTTAATTCATTGCATAATGCATTTAAACTTGCCATTAAAAAAGGATGAATAGCCTCTCTCACTCCCTTTCTCTCAGCCATGCGTGATGGATCTCTGCTTCACCTGCTATGTGTTTTGCCTTTGTTTGACTGTGCTGTGTCACACCATAATGATTGTACCAAAGTATATCGACTTGATTTGAATTTGTACAAATATCTTACAGGTTTAACACCATCTACTTTTGCTAATACAGATTAGTTTAAGTATTAAACAAATGGAACTCCCAGCTTATTAATAACTTTACATTTCTGTCCTCTGTTCACATAAACCTGCTTTTAGAGAAAGTGCCTTCATACTTGGTTAATGAGAATATTAAGTTTTGTTATGTTGTCTCTTCCTCTTTTATTGTAAACCTTTCTGATTGGGCATTCATTTAACAGAACTGGGATAGATTATTACTCACAGTTTATATTATCTTAATCGTCATCTTTATCAACTGATAAGTTTTCTTGATAAAGCAGTTGGTGAAATTAAATATAAAAACAAAAAAATAAATAAATAAAAAAGTTTAATGCTAGTATTAATTATAGTAGTTAATTGATATTTACAATCTTGCATTCTCTCCATAATAAATAAATTTTTGGAAAACGTTTAATCCAATGTAAATGTTTACTATGTAAAATTCATTATGGCAAAAAGCAGATTGTGGAGTGACATATCTTAATTATAATAATACATAATTATAATAATATATTATAAAGGATCTAATTAAAAATATAAATAATATAAATAAAATTATAAATAATGTTTCAACAATGTGGCCAAAAGTTTGTTAAAAGATTGCATGGAATTGGTGGTGTGGAGTGAATCATGAATTAGGTTTTGAGACTTATTAAAACTGCAACACCAAGCTGTAAAATAAGATGCAATAGACAACAAAAGAAAAACAGGATCATAACATTGTGAACAAATACAACTTGTGCAGAGGTCTACCATTATTTCTACCACTGCTCTGGTTCTGAGACTTTCCTCTGCATGGTAGATGCATTGAGTGGTGAACTTTCTGCAGGATGATGCCAGTCCAATTAGGAGAGATCAGTCAAGAGACCGGTCAATGCCTTTCACACAAAACAGGTGGCTAAATAAAATGAACCATGCATTAATGCCAGGTATAAAAACGAGCCACATTGATTTGCATACCTGCTTTCATTGAGCGGACACGTCCAGGTCTTGAACACCTTTTTAGTGATTGGGCTGTCTATAATTCCCCAGGAGGGCTGATTACAACTTGCAGTTCTGTTTCTAAAAATAAACTCATGCTTCCTTTGTTGACATTAAGGTGAGTTATGCTGTAATATATAATATGTAATATTTAATATGTAATAGCATCCTGTTAAGTGTGGGTCCTGTGACATCTTCTCTGTGTGGCATTCCGCCCCTTGATATCCACACACTGGTCCCGAAGCCCACTAACTGCATCCAAAGTGATGCATCCCACTCCAACTCCTCCATCCTCCTTAGCTCTACCCCATCTTTTAGAGCAGCAGGTGCTCTGGGTTTAATGTTCTGGGGCAGTGACTACTTTGGCCTCTTTTGCTTTGGCATGTCTTATGGGCCAAGGCTTGACCTTTTGGGGGGGGGGGGGGGGGGGGGGGGGGGGGGGGGGGGGGGGGGGGGGGGGGGGGGGGGGGGGGGGGGGGGGGGGGGGGGGGGGGGGGGGGGGGGGGGGGGGGGCCCCCCCCCCCCCCCCCCCCCCCCCCAGGATCACAGCAGAGCAGATATGTGACTGGTGAATGATCTGAGCAAATTAATGTGTGTTGCACTGGTAATGTTTGATTAGACAAGGCATTTCAGTTTTTTTTTAAGTAATGTGTTTGGTACTGTGCACTTAAATATAAAAGTCGCCCTTTTTGCTCAACATGATGATGATGTAGATGTAACATCAGAGACAGTAGCTTTATTGCTGCGCAAATTGTGTAAGTCACCCACTAATTCTTTATCAGTGCAGCCTTTGGAATATAAGTTTTAGTACTTGGACAATTCAGCTGCACCACAGAGGTGTTTAAAAACTCTAGTAGTACTAAATACAAGCACAACACACATAAACACAACCACCATGCTGATGTCAGTGGACTGTTGAGAATGACCCACTACCCAAATAAAACATGTTTCTCTCATTTGGTATTCTAGCTATAATTTTAAACGTGCACATAAAGGTAAAATATATATCAGTGCTCCAACAGTATAACAACAAGTACTGAATTTGTCATTTTAATGAATAAGCATACTTGTAACTGCATGGAGTATTGATGGTATATGGTAAATGGTATATTAAAACTAATGTCTTTTAAATAAATTCATTTTCTTCATTCGGATTTGAAGACAATTATAAAACACCTGATACATTGCATTATTTACTTCTCCTCTTCACATTTCGCTTTTACCTTTGTTTTTTTATTGTTCACTGAGTTAAACATGTAAAGGTTTATGTTGTCAAACACTTATACTGCCACTATAAATCTTCCACCCAAAACAAATGCTACTTTAGCATGAGTGATTGCCGCATGGAATTATATCGTGTAGCTGTTTTGTCATTGTTGGTTTTATTTATATAGCTTTTTACAATTTAGAATTATGACAAAGCTGATTCATTGTAATTTAGAGTATAAGCTAGGCATCATATTACCATACAGAAATACTGGATTCATTTCAGTTGTGTTTGTAATTAGGTTAAAAAAAATACAAAAATTTGAACATTTGTTTATTCATATGATTTGACTATGTGGTAGTAAAATGTTGTACATACCAAACATCCATCCATCCATCCATTTATCCATCCATTATTTTCCACTTTATTCTCTACTAGGGTCGTGGGGGGGTTCTCCATGCCCATCCAGGGGAGAATGTTTTGGGCGCTGGGCAGATACATCCAGGACAGGGCGACAATCCATCGCTGGGCACACACTCACCCACACAGATACACACAAACACACTCTATATGGGGCAATTTAGAGAATTCAACTGACCTTGATCAAAGTTTTTGGACTGTGGGAGGAAATCTGGAAGGAAACCCATGCGGACATGGGGAGAACATGTAATTTGGGATTTGAACTGGGAATCCCTAGTGCTGAGAGACGAATGTGCTAACCAATAAGCCACTGTGCCGCCCTACATACCAAACAGTTCCAAACTATTTGTTCAGAAAAAAAACATCCTGAATGGACTATTCAGTGTAGAACTAAAGTACAAATTGGAGTTTAACTTGATAGCTTCAGTTTATAACTGTGAGTAACAATATATTTAATATTTTATTTAATAAAAAAATAATTATTCAGTGAAATATCTGAGAATGTAACAAATAAGTGCTTGAAACAACATGGTGGCTGTAGTGGTCACAACGAAAAATATCCTCAAACATAGATTTGTTACAGTCAGTTTATTTCTTCCAGCAGTGCAAATTAATCCTACATTTTAAAATATATGCAAGTCAGAAACCTTCCGGCTGCACGGTGGCTTAGTGGTTAGCACGTTCGTTTCTCAGCGCTAAGGATTCCCGGTTCGAATCCCCATCTGGGTGGATGTTCTCCCCGTGTCTGCGTGGGTTTCCTCCGGGTTCTCCGGTTTCCTCCCACAGTCCAAAAACATGGATCAAGTCAATTGAATTCTCCAAATTGCCCCATATAGAGTGTTTCTGTGTGAGTGAGTGTGTGCCCAGCGATGGATTGGCGCCCTGTCCTGGGTCTATCTACCCAGCGCCCGAAACGTTCTCTCCTGGATGGGCATTGGGAACCCCACTGCGACCCTAATAGAGGATAAAGCGGAAGATAATGAATGAAAGAAACCTTCCATAATGTATTTGCTGTGAATATATGAGGAAATAATTTGGCTGTTTACCAGTTCATTGCCAGTTTGTCAGTTCAAAGCGTTTCTTCATCTTTCTTCCACTGAATGCTAGGGGCGTCTTCAAATTCCACTGTGCCCCTAATTACGATAAGCGCCTTAAAAATGAATAAGAGATTGGAGGACAGTACTTTGGGACTTTTGGAACCGTGCAGATTAAGGGAAACACCTTTTGGTGTCATAAATAATTTAATCGCGCTCCTAATTATGATGTGATGATGTTTTTCTGTTAATGATGAACAATGATACAGAAATGAAATTTGAGAAAGACTAAAGTGTAAGTGTATGAGCGATAACCATGCAAACTTGTAATAGATACACCAACAAGTAACATTTCTTAAGATATTTTCAGTCTAAATGAAAGCTAATATCAGAATATAGTTTGTGAGCATGGATATTTGACCCTGTGCTAACAGTGGAAGATAAAACACCTCTGCTTAGCTATACGGTTTACCTATCAGCTGTGTGCGTATATGTGTGGGAAATAGAAAGAGTAAGATGCATTGCTGTGGCCTAGGGCCCTTTCTGCATCTAGCACCACCAGATAAGCAAGCTGGAGAGATGTGCAGCACCCAGGGCAGTCATGTTTTAGAGGTGCCTTTTATAAAATGCCACAGGCCACACATACACATATGGATATGCACACATATACACACAAACAAACATTTAGCTTCTTATCTAGGTTTCATAGACTCACATATACACTTTGTAACATTCAACTTGGACCCCTGATGTTATGCACACATCCTGTTTTAGCACACACACACACACACACACACACACACACACACACACACACACACACACACACACACACACACACACACACACACACACACACACACATCTAATGTGGCCTCACAGATACCCTGGTTTATAGGTGCTGAGAGAACTGAATCCCTGTGGTTTGTAGCTAATCCTTTCCCAGGTTAATACAGCACTGACCTCCTGCAGCCCCTGCCGCTCTGATGTTATCACTCCGCTCTTGTGCTGCACTGCGCACTTCAGTAGATTTCAAAGTCCACACTATAATAAAGTCCTCTGATGACCCAAAGCACACCAAGGCCGACCTGATACCTGAAATGAGCACTATTAGCCTGGCCTACTATGTTCTGATTTAAGGTATTTTTTGCTTTTTTTTTTTTAAACAAATGTATTTATTTTTGTTAGCTTCATTAAAAAAAAAAAAAGATTTAATTGCTAATGTTTCAATGCAGATTTATGAGTGCTTGGACTTAAAAAGATAATACCCTACAAAGTACTAATTACTGTACATCACCAGATTTAACCTTGGTTGCATTATCAGAAGTCAATTAATAAAATTCAATATCATTATCATAAAAGTCATTATCAGAATTCATTATCAGAAGTCAATATAATAATAATAATAATAATAATAATAATAATAATAATAATAATAATAATAATAATAATAAAAAAAAACAAACAACAGTGGTTGGAGATTGAGTTAGGCTTGTGCATAGTTCATATTTTGCAATGGGGTATAATTTTGATGTGCACATATCAGTCTTATTCCCCTTAACTATTTCACATTTCAAACTGTGCTTTAACTCAATCCGTTTGCAGGTACCTGATATGTCAGCTTTCACAAACACCAAGTACTTAACAATTCAGAAAAAACTGTGTTGCATAGGTATCCTAAGCTATTTATATGCTGCCATTATTTGTTTATATGTATTAAAATAATGCAAGTAAATTGTAATTGGGGCAGCACGGTGGCTTAGTGGTTAGCACGTTCGCCTCTCAGCGCTAGGGGTCCCCATCTGGGTGGAGTTTCCATGTTCTCCCCGTGTCTGCGTGGGTTTCCTCCGGGTTCTCCGGTTTCCTCCCACAGTCCAAAAACATGGATCAAGTTAATTGAATTCTCAAAAATTGCCCCGTTTAGAGTGTGTCTGTGTGAGTGAGTGTGTGCCCAGCGATGGATTGGCGCCCTGTCCTGGGTCTATCTGCCCAGCGCCCGAGATGTTCTCCCCTGGATGGGCATGGGAACCCCACCGCGACCCTAATAGAGGATAAGCGGGAGATAATGAATGAATGAATGAAAATTGTAATTGTAATTGAACTAATAATATTTAAACTATAATTTATTCTACTTCAAGTTTCAAGTTTCAAGTTTATTTGTCATTTGTGCTCCATGTTGGTACATGACTAATTAACAAAAGAGTAAATCAAATTGCAAGAAGAGGTTATTATAATAACATTCTCAAAATGTACTACTTTTGTCTGCATAACATTTAATAACTTATTTATCAGCTTTGTTTGTTCTATTTTAGATTAAACAAATGACATAACTGGAAATTTTCTGTTATTCATATCAAATTTTGACCTTTAGGCTGGTAGGCATGGTGTGCCAAAAGTGCTTCATGATGATGGAGCCACTTTAAGTGCTACAGTATGTGAGTAAAGCTATTTCACAGATGAAGCGTATTATAATAAGGACTGAGAGCTCACTGGCACTGGTTACAATGCTCATGTGCCTGCCTATGTCACATGGTTCAAGCATATCAGCAACTGCTAACAGAAAACACATTTTATATGATACATGACCAGAAATAATTGTCAAAGCATATGCACATATAATCTTTAAAATCTTTAAAAACATATTATCTTAAAGAAACAGAAATGGCAATGCTGAGTAAGGCTCAATAATGCATTGCATTTGTATCCATCCACCAAATAACTGTATTTTCCTCAAACAGAAGCATACCACTAAGTATTGTTTTAAGGTCTGGAATATGATTTTGTTTTATACTGTACATGTATGTAGTATTTACTTCTTTAAGTTAGAAATTGTGGGTGAAATGGTGCCATAGTGGTAATCATGTCTGCCTCTCAGTACTGGTGATCCAGGTTCGAATCCCAAGATGGTTGCAAGTGCTCCATGCAAGTTTTCCAGATCTTCCCACAGTATAAAAGCATTGATTTAGGGTAAATTGACTCCTTTTAATTGCCCTGTATAGTGCATGTCTGCGTGAGTAAGTGTGTGTCCAGTGATGGATTGGTGCTTTGTTCTGGGTGTGTCTGCCCACCATACGAAACGTTCTGCCCAGAATGAGCCCAACGACCCTAGTATAGGATTAACTGGAACATGATGTGATGAGATAAAATTACAGATTGCATGATTTCTAAAAATATAACAGCATTTCTTTCCTCAGCGTTATACAACAATGATCAAAAAGTTAATTTACTACTCCTGAAAAAAATGAAAAAAACTGGTCCGATTTGGATTACACAATTTATGATATACATTCATCCATCAAGGTCTTTTCTTTGTCAGTGGTCTGCTTTGGTTTGTACATTTTGATTATTTCTCATTGTAAAAATACATTGATGTTATCTATTCTCTAAGTCAAGGCAGATGCAGGCCTGGCAGCTGCAGAAGCAGTAAAACTTGTCAGTGCAAAACCATTGTAAGACTGGCCTTGCTGGGGTTAGCAGTCCTTGGATGGATTCCCCTGTGAGTTGTGGAAGGAATTATAGCTTTTTCTTTGTTCACTTTATGGAATTAGAGTACATTTTTGACAGCATTTTATCTTACACTGAAGCGCTCTTTTAATGCACTTTTCTTCTGATTGTGTCTCACACAGACCCCTGGTTGACTAGACTGCTCACCCATAAGTCTAGATTACCCAACATCAAAGAGAACATGTTCAGGTTGTTTTGTAATTCACTGTATTTGTATATTATTTAAATAATTAATATTACATTCAGTTGTCCTCTCTTCTATCTAGACATGTGTTGTAACACATCTAATTCATTACAAATGGAGAATCACATATTGCCTGTTATTTTTCATGTACAATTAATGGGCACAAATAAACTGGTAGAATGATATCTTATTAGATTTCAGTAATTTATAGATGTTTTTAGCATTTATATTTTTCAGTTACCATACTTGTATTCAGCCAAATTATTTTTAAATGAACTCTTATGTGGGTGGGATTTTTTTTCTTGTTCTATACAAAAGCTACAGTGACATCGTGGTATCTTTGCAATCTGCTTGGTAAGCATCCCTCAGATGTATTTATAAGCATTAAGAGTTTGAGTAGCAGTCAGATTAAGTACTGCCAATTATATGCCCTAAATAAATTAATTATCAGCAAGTGTGACCACCTGTTACACTCACCTACCTAGAGATTAAAGCAGCTGCGCATAGGAAGCGCAGAGCCGTCGCGCTCTAACGCGCTGAAGGGAGCCAGGCACGCAGGTAGCAGGGAAATGGAAATTTATTTAAAGGTGTAGTAACACCACAAAACAAAGGTACCGACGAGTGAACATAAACTTAAACCCCGAAGTACACCGAGGACAGGGAAAGAAGGAAATAAATACAAATGAAAACCAATCACGTGCACAACACAACCAATCAACAGAAAGAGATAATTAAACAAACTAAATACCATTAATTAAAGTAAATTAACAAACATGGAACAGGTGCCCTAGGCACCTGTTACAGTACCCCCGCCCCTACGGGCACGCAACGGGAGGACGCGACCAAGAAAAAAATAAAATAAAAATCCCGGGGGGGAATGGGGGATCCTCCGCCCTCCTCGAGCCCACTGGCTATGCAGTTCGCTGGGCGCCCTCTGCGGACGAGGTGAGGGAAGCGCCCTCTGGCAGTGCAGTTCGGTGGACGCCCTCTGCAGATGAGGCGTGGGATGTGCCCTGTGGCTTTATGTCGAGGTGGACGCCCTCGGCGGATCAGGAGGGAACCACGCCCTCTGGCTGCGTGGTCCGGCGGGTGCCCTCGATGATCAGGAGGGAACCACACCCTCTGGCTGCGTGGTCCGGCGGGCGCCCTCGGCGGGCGCCCTCGGCGAGTGTGGAGTGGGCCACGCCCTCTGGCTGTGTGGTCCGGCAGGTGCCCTCGGCTGATCAGGAGGGAACCACGCCCTCTGGCTGCGTGGTCCGGCGTGCACCCTCGGCGGGTGTGGAGTGGGCCACGCCCTCTGGCTGCGTGGTCTGGCGGACGCCCTCGGCGGGTGCGGAGTGGGCCACACGGGGGGGGGGGGGGGGGGGGGGGGGGGGGGGGGGGGGGGGGGGGGGGGGGGGGGGGGGGGGGGGGGGGGGGGGGGGGGGGGGGGGGGGGGGGGGGGGGGGGCAGGTGCCCTCGGCTGATCAGGAGGGAACCACGCCCTCTGGCTGCGTGGTCCGGCGGGCACCCTCGGCGGGTGTGGAGTGGGCCACGCCCTCTGGCTGCGTGGTCCGGCGGACGCCCTCGGCGGGTGCGGAGTGGGCCACGCCCTCTGGCTGCGTGGTCCGGCGGTGCCCTCGGCTGATCAGGAGGGTACCACGCCCGCTGGCTGCGTGGTCCGGCAGACGCCCTAGGCGGGTGCGGAGTGGGTGCCTCTGGTGCACTGACTGGGCGGCGTGCGGCCCCTGGGCCTCGGGCTGGGCGGCGTGCGGCCCCTGGACCTCTGGCTGGGCGGCGTGCGGCCCCTGGGCCTCGGGCTGGGCGGCATGCGGCCCCTGGACCTCTGGCTGAACGGCGTGCGGCCCCTGGACCTCGGGCTGGGCGGCGTGCGGCCCCTGGACCTCGGGCTGGGCGGCGTGCGGCCCCTTGACCTCGGGCTGGGCGGCGTGCGGCCCCTGGACCTCGGGCTGGGCGGCGAGCGGCCCCTGGACAACGGACTGAGTGGCGAGCGCCCCCTGGACAACAGACTGGGCGTCGAGCGGCCCCTGGACAACGGACTGGGCGGCGAGCGGCCCCTGGACAACGGACTGGGCGGCGTGCGCTGGGTGGATCTCGGCTAGCACGCAAGCTGGGTGGATCACGGCGGGCACGCACGCTGGGTGGACCTCGGCGGGCACGCCTGAACTCCTCAGAGTTCAGGAGGGTACGCTCGCCCGCCTCATCATCGGACACCTCTACCAGATCCAGACCCCCCTCAGCACGGAGCGCTTCATACCCGTACCTCCACATAAACTCATCATCAGAGTCATACTACTCTGATATCACTACGTCAGGGTGGCGGGCTGCGCATAGCGGCGCACTCGCGGTCACGACGGAGGGCGCCACGAGTACGAGGCTATACGCTATACAGCCCCCGCAAAGAAAATTTTTTAAATGAGCTTACCTGGGCTCTGGACTCCCCAAAGTGACTGGCACTTCGTGATGTTACACTCGCCTACCTAGAGATTAAAGCAGCTGCGCATAGGAAGCGCAGAGCCGTCGCGCTCTAACGCGCTGAAGGGAGCCAGGCACGCAGGTAGCAGGGAAATGGAAATTTATTTAAAGGTGTAGTACACCACAAAACAAAGGTACCGACGAGTGAACATAAACACAAACCACGAAGTGCACCGAGGACAGGGAAAGAAGGAAAACCGAGGACAACAGAAAGAGATAATTAAACAAACTAAATACCTTTAATTAAAGTAAATTAACAAACATGGAACAGGTGCCCTAGGCACCTGTTACACCACCTATATAAAAGCAGAAATGTCAGTTTGCTGGTCTAGAGCATTTAAGGATGTGTTAACTTGGCACCAATGAAAAAAGGTATAAGCAATGATCTAAGAGAAGCAATTGTTATTGACCATCAATCTGAGATGTGTTACAAGGCTATTTGAAAACATTTACCCAAAGTAAATGTCCCACCAATTCAGGGTCTGTACATGTAATCCTCAAAGAAATTGCAAAAAAAACAAAGCCCAGCATATTATAGACCCCAGCTCGGCGGTGGGGTTGGGGTTTTGATTTATAATGATACTGTTTAAAATATTGTGCCTTCCTTAAAACATAATGTATATGTTGCAGATATGTAAGCAAAACAAATGTGGCTTCATCTGGGCGCAAAGGCCATGTGTAGCTGGTTGCCACCAGAATAACAAGCTGGACAGCTCTTGAATCTAAATTAGCACAACTAACTGATGTATAATAAAAAGAGAAGAGCTTGGGCACTCCAATGTTTGCTTACGAGGATTTGGACACACTGCCTCTTTGCCACCTTAATGGAACTTTATGTAGTGTGGGATCAGAACCATGAAATTCAGAAAGTGAGCTGTAGGATCTAATGATTCACCAGAAAACACTAACATCTTTAACAGATGCAGGACAGGGAATTGGAAAGTTACTTTGGTGGATTTTGGTGGATCTTTGGTTACCCTCCAATAGCAGTGCTGATTTACTTATACAAATTGTGCTTCAATGTTTGCGATGTAGAAGGTAATTTTATGTGAAATGGACCGAAAGTGCTTGATCAGGGATGCAGGGCAGGAAAGTGTTTAAAAAAGGTTGCAAGTTCATCTTCTGACAAAAATTGGTTGGTGAAGGTGGAAGAGTGCAAAAATCATACTGAACAGAGTGTATAGGTTTGAGACTTATATTCAAAACATTATATCCTTGACTGGAAGAAGAAAGTTTTAGCCATGGATTTTTTCCTGAAGAAGATGACTTAAGAAGAGCTTAAGACAATGCAGATGAGGACATAAAAATGGTTTTAATTAAACTAAAACACTGTGCAAACAGAACCCAACCACATCCAGCGGCTGTACAGGAATAATGAGAGTGTCAGGCATTGCGCACAGTAATAAGCAAGTACAGTAAAGGCAGTCTGTTTATTAGTGTTTCTCACAGCATGCCTTTGATCTGCCAAGCAGGCAACAAAGTAATAAATAAAATAAAACTAAACTGAGAATAACCACAATGTTTAATACTGTAGGTCAGAGCAACTGTAGCCTGCGATTAAGGCAATTGCCGATGTCCGAAGAAAATCAATTCAAAACCACACTAGATCCATAACAAGAGGTCATCACTGCTGTGAAAGACATAGAGATACACTGTGGCAAGTACTAAGAACCAACAGATCTAAGATGAAAGAAAGAGAGAGAACACACTGAAATAGAACAGGTGAAAAGTGAGTAGAGAAAAAAAGAATCAGGTGAGCTAGAAATTAGATGAGTCAGATTGAGCAGTGTTAGACAAGAAACCAAATAAGATAACCAAATAAGCAGCCAAGAAAAATAGCTTCAAAGTAAATGGAAAATATATGATAGGAAAACACACCTGACATCAATAATAATAAATGAATGACTAATTAACCCTACAATTAACAAAGGTCAATCACCTAATATTAAAGACCAATCACCCCAAATTAAGCAGACCGCAAGGGTAAAAACACAGAACATTTCACAAATAGGAGCACAAAAAGCACTCATCAATTTTTAGCTCAGAAACAAATGAATAACGGAGGGTACTTTTTTTAACAGATCTGGATGATTTTGAAAAGAGTCATATGAGGTCGAGACAGAGAAATAATGAATGAGGAAAGTGATCAGATGCATGGGGAAATAAGGAGATTATCAATCATGTTATGGTGAAATCAGATGCTTTACTTGCCTTTGTGTAAAGCAGAATTGCTGTAATTTAAGGCAAATAATGTAAGATTTGAATGCAGTAGTATATGTAGTATATGCCCTGTTTTAGTGGACAGGAAGGGGAAAATCAATATATGGCATTAATGATGGTAAATGTTTGAGGTCCTCAACAAATATTCCAAATTTGGTGATTATAAATGTTAGCAGTCCTTTCATTGCTCCTTCACTTTTCATATCTGTTCATCCCTGGTCTTTTTGTTTTTTGTATTGGTTTAATTAGTCATTGTTAATTCCCTGCACCTGTGTTCTGTCTCGTGTTTCCCCTTAACACAATATAAACTCTCCTTCTCTCTGCCAGTGACGATATATTCAGCTTTGAGTCACATTTTGAGTTGTGTTTATTTGCAAGTTTTTTGTTAATAAATCCTTTTAATTTCTTAAATTAGCCTTTAGCTCTTACTTTTTTAGAGGGTGGCATAAACAACACAATTTTCTAGGAAAATTTCAATTAATTTAATAAAATCTCTTTAAGTTATTGCAGGTTATCCAAAGGAATTTTTATTAGGCTGTAATGCTACTCTTTTATTTGATTTTGTCATTTGAGGAGAACTTGAAATCTATAGAAAGGGCAATTGGAGTCGCAATATTCCAAGGAAAAATAGAGTGCAGCAAATGTGAAAATGAAGCAAGATTTGTTGATGGCTGACTGTCATATCCAATGTCTAGTTCCAAATGTGGATTCTGTTAATAATTTTCATCATTTTGTAATTTGAAGCTGCATAAAAACAAAATCCACATTTCAGTGTCCTTATTGCTATAAAGTCTAACAAAGGACTAAAACTAGATCCCAAAACTAAAAACTAAAACTAGTTCTGAAAATCCACCAGCACTGATAAAAGAGTTATAAGAAGCAACCAACAGAAAAATAAAAACCCACAAGAAATCATATCTACACTATTCCTGAGCTAGCAGATTTAGCAGAAACTTTTATTCAAAGCAACTTATAAGTATTCAAACTTAATGGCTGGATTAGAGAACAGTAGGTCAGCCATAACTCTGCAGCAAAAAGTTAATGGCCTTACCCAGTTAAATAAAAGCAAAATAAACACAAATATTTAATTTGAAAATTTGGAGATCTATATATAAATACATATATATTAAATATAATTATGGAGTTTTTAAACACTGTGTTCATGCTGCATTTAGCTCATTGTTCCATCTCGTGTTTAAAAAAAATAAAAACAGTAGCACATTTGTTGCTGCACAGTAACAGTCATCCTTGAATGCTTCATCAGTGCACACAGAATGCAGCTGACAGAATGCTGGTGGTTAGCAACGGTGCTGTATTTAATTTTACTAAAAAGACACACACTGACACACTACCACCATGACATGTCACCGCAGTGCAAAGAATTATTTATCAGCTGAAAAAAACGGCTCTGTGGGATCCTGACCATGAAATAACAAAGTAAAGGGAACTAACAAAGTATCCAGAGAAAGAAATGGACTGCAGTCTGCAACTGTATAAATACAAAGTGCATCTATGTGGTAAGAAGAATTGATAATATTATCAATAAATGTAGAAACAAGGATGTGGGTGTTATAAAGTCATCATATATTAACTTTAGACCAAGTAGATGCAGTTCACTCCTGAGGAAAAATAAAAATACTTACTATCATGTATTATGTACTAGTGTATGTGCATCAGAAATATTACAGAATGAGTACAGATTTTGTAAAAGAAAACTAAATGTTTCTCAATTTGGATTTGTTTACCCACTGTCCAAATCAAATATGTAACTTGTACGATTGTACAAATATAAAATGTATTTGCTTGTACTTATAGAAAGCATGTAGTGATCATGATGCGTTGGAATATGCAGATTTTTTTTTTAGAAACAACCATAACACCAGGAAACAGAAACAAACATACTTCTTCTTTCTGACACTCACCTTACACACTGTCTGATGTGTTGAAGTAATCAAAAATCAGAGCACTTCTGCTAGTGTTGGATTAATACTTTAGCCACACAGACATCCATCAGGTGGATCAGACACTCACCACAATATGCTGTGTGTAGGAGGGAGGTGGGGGTGGGGCTGGGGCTGTATGTGTTTGTTGCAAGCCGGTCACTTAGTCTCCAGGGCAGATTATTGCTGCTGCCATGGTGTGCTGAAGAAATTGAGTGAGGAAGGCCCGGCATTTGAGAAATGTGAACCACATGTGGTCTTCAGGGAGATTTTTTAAAATAAACATTTAGTTCATTTGCCAGCTGTGTGCCCAAGGAGATCCTACATATGTATTAATACAATTTTACCATATTGGTGAATTTGTCTGTATGTTGTTTTCCACCTAATGAAAAAAATAATGATAACAAACAACACATTTACTATCACTGTGTTTGCTGTCAGTATTGCTGTTGTTTTCATGGTCTACTACATTCAAATCAATACAAAAGTATTTGGTCTGTAGTAAATAAGTTCCTTTTTATTCAGCATAGTAAAAGAGAATAAAACATCATGTGTAGCAATCCTTATATATTTGCTAAATAGTTCTATATAATAGACAATCTGAAAAAAACACCATCTTAGTTAGTATCCCATTGTGTATACATGTTCATGTTTATTCATGTTAAAATCTAAGAATCTAAAAGAGTCTTACCCTTTGTAATATGGTACACCCAGTATTTTTTAAAATCCTGGTTACAGTGTATGACAAAATGTATTTTGTCAAAATAATGTTTACGTTTTGTATAAACATATTTTGGGGATCCTGCAACACATTGCGAAAAACTTGGGATGGGGCAATTAACTAGTAAAAAAAAATAACTAGTAACAAAAATAAAGGTGTGATTTGAAACAGGTGATTGAAATAATGATTTTGTATAAAAGCATACCCAGGAAAATCCCAGCCTTTGATAAGCAAAGATGACCAAATGCATGAAAGTAAATGTACCCCAAAAAAGATTTGGAAGTGAATGCTATATTTCACCTTTCACAGTTAACAATATTATTAAATAATTCAAGGAATCAGGACATCTTTGATCATTCAGATAGAAACTGAATTTAGAACCATAATGCAACAATAGATAATATAACAATATATACATGCGTTTACTTTGGCAAACCCTACAATATAAAAGTTATGTTTATAACAAATGCCACTTAAAACTTAAAATATAGACTTTTTCTAGACTTTGTGATCAGAGCATAAATGCATAATCTTACAGTGCAATCTTTAAGTGATACATGCTCACTTCCACTTGCCATATATTCAAGGGTGCCCATGCACTTCCAGGCATAGCGGCAGAAGATGAAGTTACTGGAGTGGCCTGCCTGAGGTCCTGACCTGTCCTCAATACAAAATGTGTGGAGCATTTTGAAAATTGAAAAACAGACCATGTTTGATGTGCTTGACATTTCTTTTCATGATGCTCTATACATTTTCAATAGAAGACAAGGCACAAGCACTCTATGTATTAAACCACACTGTAACTCATGTAGATTGATGCTTGATGCTGTCCTGCTAAAAGAGATATGCAGTTCCTGGAAATATACATAATTTTGATGCAAGCATTTGTATCTTCAAAATGTAAGCCTCTGCATTAACAATAACTTCACAAATACAAACTATTCTATCACCAATGCACCTTCTTGCCATCATGGATACTGTTTTGCACTTTTTTGGCTACAGGATTGTCTTTTTCTTTGGCATGTAGCATTAAGCCCTCTATTCCTGTCTTCTGGTGTATAACACTTTCACTTTTGCATAATACAGTTTGAATTGGCATTTATTGTCCAGTGATAGACTGTTAAGTCAAAGATTTTCCCATACATTCCATCTTACATCTAAGACCTCTAAGACCATGATGTCCACCACAATGGCATGACAATTTCTCAAATAATACCAGCTCAGGGGTTAATTGGTCAAATACATTCACTAGCTGTCTTTCTTGCCATTTACTCACATAAATTTTCACAGATTAATTTTCATAATATTGTATATATTTTTTTCTAATCTTGTGCTGAGAATTGTTGTCTTTAAACTGACTAACAATTCCTTAAACTGACATGCTAATTGGTACAAAGTATTAAACCATAAAAAAAACTTGCTTGCAAAAATTTTGGCAGCTGCTTCTTTTTTACTAAATCACTTTTTACCAGTTAAAATACTTAATGTAAAACCTTTCAGAAGTATAAACAAAATTTTTTAGTCTTATATTGCCTCTGTCTCAACTTATTGAAGGGTCCTCTAATCATCATCTACTTCGGGGGAAAAATTAATTAATTACTAATTAATAACTGAGGCTTAGTTTCTGCTTTACCCATCCAATGATTTTAGAGAACAACTGGCTCAGATTACTGACTGTTTTAAATGCAGATGTCATGTTTAAACATTTCTCCAGGATAGGGCATTCTCTGTACTTAACAGAGAGGCATCTTCTAGGGCATCTCCCAATATCCATCAGGTCTCCAAGATGAGTTGTGGTAGACCCCTTTTTTGAGAGTTATTGTTGGTAAATGATAAATGCCTTTATTAAGGATTGATTGTGCAGAATTACAATTCATTTTTATATATATATTTTATTATTTTATTATTTAGTATCTTCCTTTATCTCTCATTTCATTACAGACATTATTTGTCTTTCTCTCTGATCAGTATTCTCTGTCTTTATCTCCATTTACATTATCAAAGTCAAAAGTCAAAGTCAACTTTATTGTCAACACTGCAATATGTATTAAATATAATGTATGTAGACATTATAATGACATTGCTTTTTCTCAGACCCACAGTGCAACAGTAAACATTTAGATACATTAAATTAACATTAAGAAAGACATTTAATAGTAACTAGTAAACATGGTCATAAGTAAGTTAAATAAAAATAAACTGACATATACCATGGTTGATATCAGTGATTATAGCAAGAGCAAACAAAAAAACAAAGACTTTAATCACTAAAAAATATTTAAATATTTTAAAATATGTTTATGTTCTCTAATGAGTGAGAATAATAATAAGCCCTATCTGCAGTACGTGCACATGTATACACAGCCATACTGTCCTTCCACGCAATCTTAAATACTCCTAATTTTGTTAGAGCAGCACGGTGGCTTAGTGATTAGCACGTTTGCCTCTCAGCGCTAGGGATTCCTGGTTTGAATCTCAATCTGGGTGGAGTTTCCATGTTCTCTCCGTGTCCGCGTGGGTTTCCTCTGGGTTTTCCGGTTTCCTTCCACAGTCCAAAACCATGGATCAAGTCAATTGAATTCTCCAAATTGCCCCGTATAGAGTGTGTCTGTGTGAGTAAGTGTGTGCCCAGCAATAGATTGACACCTTGTCCTGGGTGTATCTGCCCAGCGCCCGAGATGTTTTCCCCTGGATGGACATGGGGAACCCCCCCACGACCCTAATAGAGGATAATGCGGAAGATAATGGATTGGATGGATGGTTTTTGTAGATTTTTTTAACATAGTGTATTGATCATTATCATGAAAGAATTTCATTTTATCTTAAAGCACTCTCAAATTCTTCTGATCCTGATATTGGTTCAGTATTAATTTCATAAATTTCTTGTATGAATTGCCACCGTAAAGAGATTAATAGTGTACTTCTTGTCATACTGTCGTTTAATGAGTTAAATAATGTTAATTAAGTCTTTAATGTGTACTGTAATATTTTACATAAACCACAATTGAAGTGATGGACATATGGAACCCATAGATAAGGGCTAGGCACTTACATTGATAAACAAGGCAGAGAAATATATTAAACCTTTAAATGGAGGGATGGAGAAAAGTAAGACCCAACTAAGGTGCTTGACAAGTTACAATTTACACCAAATCACATAAGACCACTGATAAATAAGAGAATGGCCAAACATCCATTTAAGCCAAGATAGTAAAATGCAGGTGAGATTGAAGTATTTTAAATACTTGACTGTGAGCATGCTGCTCAGAGGACATGCTTATTTATGCAATTATATCAGGAGTTATAGAAAAAATGGGTGTAAGAAAGGCTGATAGCTAAAGGTGCAGACTTAATATTAGCAAAAGCAGTATAAATCCCTCGGCAGTTTAAAATGTCACACAAACAGGTTCAAATCTTCAGAGCATAATACACACAAGTATAAATGTTGACTACAAAAACCCAGGACAAAAAAAAATCCTAAAAACAAGCACATGCTCAAAAGCAACCAAAAACCATATTTAAGATTAGACCTTCAGCAAATAAGCAAAAACACTGTCAAAGTTGTGGAAAATACTTACAGTATAAGTGGAGCCAAAGAAAGAACCCTACTGTCACAAGTAAATCATTGTGTAACAATTGATGTAAAAACAGAACTGTGCTGTCTAATAGATGCTGTCTAAAAATGTAATATACAAAGAGGATGTGAAAGCATCAACTCCAAAATATAAATATACAGTTAATGTTAAAATCCTAACTCATGTGGTAAAATTTAAAATAGACACTGGAGCAATGTGTAATACACTAACTTTAAGCCACTATCCACTTTTAATGCACACTGGTGAGTTAAATCATTCAACCGAGGTGCTTCACTCATGCTCTAATCACAGATTGAAGCCAGTGGGAGCAGTAGACCTTAAGGTTCAGTACAAGGACTGTGTAACTATAGTGGAGTTCGAAGTTGTAAACACTGCCCAGGAGAATGTGCTAAGTGGCAATATAGCAGAGGCTCCAGCACTAATCATTTAAATTGATTCAATACAGAAAATCATGGATTGTGACAAGACAGTTGCCAATTCAAGAGCAGAATTGTTACCAGCACTACTGAATGATTTTTTTTCTGATCTGGCACATGCTACAGGAGCACTTTCAGGTGAGTACACAATAAAAATTGATCCAGATGCATAAGGTTCAGTCAGTTTGTGTCTTTCTAGCTCTACAAGCAAAAATATGGCAAAAACTCCAAGAGATGGCAGAGCGTGGACAGTCAGAATGGGTTGATTCAAAAAAGTAAGGAAAAAAGCTATTGGATGTCCTAAAAATCGCTAGAAGTTGCTAAATGACTTTATATTATTCTTTTACAATGAAGATATAGAATAAAGTAATAATATAAAAACTCCCTAAATATGTTAGAACTATAAATTAACAGAATTAATAAGCTTCTTCTGTTAATTCATTTTTTTTGCCTTTAAAATAGACTTCACTTCTCAAAATTACTTTATGACTTTAATTTGTCAAGACCCACATTACTTAATTACTTAATTATATTACATCTTTGCATGAATTACATGAATCAATTTTTCTGTGTTGTTAGATGTTAGCATCCATCCATCCATCCATCCATTCATCCATCCATTATCTTCTGCTTTATCTTATATTAGGGTCACAGGGGGTTCCCCATGGCCATCCAGGGGAGAACGTTTCGGGCGCTGGGCAGATACACCCAGGACAGGGCGCCAATTTATTGCTGGGCACACTCACTCACACATACACACTCTATATGGGGCAATTTGGATAACTCAATTGACTTGATCCATGTTTTTGGACTGTGGGAGGAAACCGGAGAACCCGGAGAAAACCCACACAGACACGGGAAGAACATGGAAACTCCACCCAGATGGGGAATCCCTAGCGCTGAGAGGTGAATGTGCTAACCACGAAGCCACCGGGCCTCCCTTAGATTAAATAAAATAAAAAAAACATGAGGTAGAACTGCTATTTTGCATTCAACCCTCCTCCTTTATCTGGACTTAGACACACACTTTATTTCTAGATGCTAAGTCAGCTTTTTTGCAAACTTAAAACTATATGAAGGGTCAACATTTCTTACAATATTTAACTGTTATTGGAAAAATTAGGTGGCTGAGACTACCGTTTGTACAAAAAATCTGCAACACAAATTTTGTTAACACATCATAGACACAATGCTGGAAGACATTAGGGGGCTCTGAATATGTTAATTGAAATTAATTTAATACTCTGTAGTAAAGCCTTGGTTGGTAATGACAATTTGATGGTTGCCTTCTGTATGGAGAAACGAATCACATACATTGTTCAGATTTTGGTCTCGTTTTTCACAAATACTGTAAAGTTCTGGGGCCTCTTTTATGAAATCTGATCTTCAGTTCTTCATAGCTTTTCATTTAAATTCAAGGTAGGTAATTGACTGGACTAGGAGCTTTCCTTCTCTAAATCCAATTGAGAATTTCCTTGTGATCATTGTTTTTCTAAAATCTTCATTCTCTCTTCATCTTTAGCATCCAGGTAGATGGCAGTATTCTTATTAAAAATGTCTCAGTAAATTTTTCTGTCCATCCTTTCAAATTAAGTATATCAGCACTATATGATGGTTTTGCAGTGATGTGCCATGCAATTTGTTCCTCCAAACATTCAAGTTCAAGTTTAATTATAGTCATATCTTGACCAGATCGTGTTCTTTCTGTTTTAATAGACTTGTCCAAATGTTGGGTAGCAAACTTAAAAAAGATTATCATACTTTTACTTTAGCAGTGGAGTATTGCACAGGGAGCTTAAAAAGAGGCCATGGCTGTTTAAGTGCATTATTTATTGTATTATTTGAAGCCACATTATTTCCGGCTCTTGGACAAATAATTTTTTTTATTAATGATATAATTTTTAATAAATTATATCCATCGATCCATTATCTTTCGCTTTATCCTTTATTAGGGTTGTGAGGAGGTTCCTCATGCCCATCCAGAGGAGAACATCTCGGGCCCTGGGCAGATACAGCCAGGACAGGGCGCCAATCTATCACTGAGCACACACTCACTCACATTGACACACACACAAACACACTCTGTTTGGGGCAATTTGGAGAATCACTTGACTTGATCCATGTTTTTGGACTGTGGGAGGAATCCGGAGAACCCAGAGGAAACCCACGCAGACAAGGGGAGAACATGGACACCATGTTAAATCCATGTTTTTGGTCTGTGGTAGGAAACTGGAGAAGCCAGAGAAAACCTATGTGGAAACAGGTAGAATCAGGAAACTACACCCAGATTGGAATTCGAACCTGGATAATACCATTCATGAACATGTCCTAAAAATATTTTACATCACTGATACTAAAGCAACACTATTCAGCATGGCATTGTTTGTTTGTGTGTGTGTGTATGAAATGGGGTTCCATTTTAATAAAAAAAAAACATATTTTACAATTATTTTGGTGAGTACAAATGTAAAATATGGGTTATGAACTGAACTCCACTATGTGGCATTAATCAATACATTTTCCATTCATAGCCAGTGCTCTCTGGCTTGGGCGGTTTGCATTATTTCACATGAACACTTAATATGTGCCAAAGTTCAGCTAAAGGGTAGCTGAACGGCCTGTGCTTTCCAGTTGGAGTCATGTGGTTAGGCAGCTTTTCTTACAAGCTTCATGCTGAACAGCTTTAGCTGATTCCACTCTGCCAATGTTGCTACTGACAGCATATAGTTAATAAATGAATTGTCCCTTATTTTAAAGACAGAGACACAGAGGGGGAGAGAGAGAGAGAGAGAGAGAGAGAGAGAGAGAGAGAGAGAGAGAGAGAGAGAGAGAGAGAAGTAAGTGTGAGACAAAAATATTCAGGGTTTTGGAATTAATGCTATGTCAACAGAGGACGTCTCATTGAGGCAAATTACCTGTTTTGATTTTTGATTTTAAAGCATATGTATATCTGTAAACATTTTCACTATCTACCCTACTACAGTGTTATATGTGTTCTCACACTGAAAGATGCATTCTCTGCCAATATTTTAACTGTCTATCATATTTCTGGTTTTAAGTTTGCTTGGCCATATTAAGTAATCTCAAATACTGACCAAGTACAAACTCTCAGCAAGTAATCTATATATACATCAGAGTAACATCGCAGTATAGCCACTATTGTGCTTCACCTGTAATTTAGATAAGTTTTAGCTCTGTTCTTGTTTTTGGTCCCAAAGGTGCACCTTGTCCACCTACATCAGAATTGTCCCTTTTTTTACCATTGTAAATGATCTGTGTGATTTTTTACTTGTAAACCATTGAGTCAGTTTTATTATGAAGTGACCAAATTGACTACAACTGATGTGAAATTGAGGCATACCAGCCTGATTTACTTGGAATGTAATTAATACCCAAGTATTAATTACAAATACAGTTTGGTTTGTTCTTATTGTTAAAGGTTATAGTATTTAGACACTAAGTTTGTATTTATTTATTTATTTATTTTCTAACTCTAAATTCCTTAGAGTTCCAGAGGATACTGAAGTCTATACATTTCCACATGGAAATTGAGCCCAAAACGTTATTGATGTGATGTGATGTGAAGCTTGTCCCTTGCATTTAATTACATTTTTAATTTATGAATATTTTAAATTATTTATATTTAAACAATGATACATTTTGTTAAAATTTTGTTTTATATTGGTTACAGCTATGTTTTCCATCATAATACAAAAAATTAGGACAGCTCCTATCACCAGACAGGCAGATTATGCATATAAAGGTTTTGCATTTTTAAATCTGGCAAGTTGCACAGACAGGCAGAGAGAGAGATTAAGTCTGATCTCTGCAATAGAGCTTATGTTCCCTTGATGGGGAGTCTGTAGTCCCTGTTTTTTCTGAATCAACAACACAACGACCCAGGCCAGTTATTTTGCCTGCAGCCTTTATTGCACCTAGAACACATTTATGTGTGACAAACTCCCTCTGTGTGCCTCTAGAGCCCTTTTGGAAAAATTATGTGGGACATGAATTTATGTACCAACACCTGTGTAGCCCAGGGTAAGGTGAAGCATAGAATCTCTTGGGATTATATAAAAAAATACTCAACTTCTTATTGTACTATTGAGTCATATGTGTATATTTATCAGGGATTTTTACGTAATATTTTCATTTATGTAAAATTTTAATTGGGTATGACTATAATAACTATGATTTATTGTTTTAATCTAAATAAAATGTTACAGTTTTTTTCAGTCGATTTGGTACATTTCTCACATCATGGTTTACATTGGCATCACATTGGCAAGTGAATTTCTCAAAACAGTTAGTGCAAACAGCAAAACTCAATGAAATACCTGCAAAAGCACATACTTCACTCACAATTCTTTGTTTTTGCCTCAAAAGCAAATATTTAGGTCAATCAATTTGTCAGCGTTATCAAAATATCTTTAGTCAAACTACTTAGTCTGCCCCCCCCCTTTCCGATCCCATTTGAACACGTCTCCTACAGCTTCTTGTCCATGTCTTTTGTTTATATTTGCTTATGTGCTAAAAGGTGTTTTTTTCAGACCCTAAACCTGTGCTTATTAAAGCATAGGTTGGGAGCAGGTTGTTTTTTTATTACCTATTCTCCTAATGTATCGCATTTTTCTACCTATTTCTAATGACAGCGCCTAATGGCGCGGTGGGTGGCGCAAACTATCGCTGCGGCTCCCTCTGTCTCTGTCTATGGAAAGGAGGAACATACTTTCGGTTCTCTGTATGTCCTAATATGCAGTGGAATTGACAATAAAGTATCCTTGTATCCTTGTATCATTTTGTCAGTGCAACAGTGAAGACTGTAAGAATATTATGAGGAAAATTGACTAAGCTTTTGTTTACAAGAACGCTGCACATTGTGGCATATCAATTGAAATAGTCCAGGTTACACACACAAATACAAACTGTCACAGTTCGGACTTCTGTAGGAAAACGAGGAAGCGTGGTACTTTGAACAAAACAGAGTTTATTTGTCTCTCTCGTAAGAGTAGTGGGGGAACACCCCAATAACGAGAAATGTCCACAAAATAACAAAAAGAGAGTACAGACGTCACCAGGCGCCGTGGCTCTCGTCCAAGCCTGTGCGGGTGCAGCGAGGAGCGCGGATCTTGTCCACCTCGCTGGATCTCGAGTGGCTCCGGAAGTAGTGCGCGCACTGCATAAGGAAGCAGTGGCATCTCTCTGGACTTCCATCATAGCATTCGGGCTCTGAGAGATTGTACGGTAGGTGGAGGAGGCATGTCGGAGTCCGACGGGAGGGATGATGGTTGTGGTGCGGAGCCAGCGTTCCCGGAGCCGCCGCGCTCAAGCTCAGTCAGTTGTCCCATCAGGGTCTGGATCGCTCGGGTCATCTCACCAAGTCCACTCTGGAGCTCCAACAGGGCGTGTCCCTGTGCCTGTAGAACCTCCTCCGTGGGCTCCATCCGCGGCTTTATTGTTGGCAGAGTTTTATGTCACAGTTCGCAGCGCGGAGGCGAAGGGCATGTATGTGTACGTGAAGAAGTGTGTGTGTGCGGAGCGGTGAGAGGGGAAGCGGATTGTGAACGTGTATGTGTGACATCACCCCCCCCCCTCCAGAAAAAGGTAGCTCACCCTGAGAAAGGACCTGTCGCAACCTGGTCCTAGAGGGAGTCGGCCGACCTCTAGGCCGTGGGGCAGGGCGGTCAGGGTGAGCTCCTGGATCATTTTCGGGTCCAAGATATCCTCCGCCGGAACCCAGCTCCTCTCCTCAGGACCGAAACCCTCCCAATCCACTAGGTATTGCACCTTGCCCCGGTGGGAGTCCAACAGAGATGTTGGAATCCTACTCCTGGTTTGTCTCTCTTTTGGACTCTCTCCAATTGGTATCTAGTGGACCTGCAACAAACGGTTTCAGAAGGGAGACGTGAAACGTAGGGTGCAACAGCAGGTGGCACGGGAGCTAAAGGCGTACGGCGACCTCATTAACGACGGCCTCCACCCGCAAAGGGCCCAAAAACCAGGGTAGGAGCTTACGCGTACCCAGACGACACCTGATATCACAGGTACTGAGCCAGAACATGTCATCCACCCTAAACCGAGGAGTGACACCCCGCGAGCAATCTGCGAAATGTTTGTACCTTCGTATCACCGCCTCAACCCGCTGGTGTACCATAGACCATACCTCCTCGCTGGCCAGGCGTCGACAGCAGAAGTGTCGGACTCCTCCCTATCCCAAGGTGCGAAGGGCTGCTGATAACCCAGCACACACTGGAATGGAGTCAGACCGGTGGTTGAGTGCCGCAGTGAGTTCTGGGCGATGAGTTGTGAGTTGGGCGATAAGTTGTGAGTTCTGCCAAGGGGAGGTAACGTGACTAATCAGTGGGGTTGCGGTGGGCGTAGATACAAAGGCACTTTGTTGGTCTCCTGATGAACAGCTCATGGGCCCCATTGGTCTGGGGGTGGAACCCCGAGGTGAGACTGACGGAGGACCCCAGCTTCTCGCAAAAGGCCTTCCACACGGCTGAGGGAACTGGGGGCCTCTGTTAGACAGGATGACCTCCGGGATCCCAAACGAGGTGAACACCCTCGAGAATAAGAGCTCGGCCATCTCGAATGCTGAGAGCAGCCCCTTAAGGGGAAGAAGCTTAACCGCCTGGGAGTACCGATCGAGGACAGGGAGGAAGGTGTTGTAGCCATTGGAGGAGGGGAGACCGGTCACGAAGTCTAGGGCAATGTGGGACCACGGCCGCTCCGGCACTGGCAGCAGGCAAAGCTTACCAGCTGGAAGCACTCGGGGAGTCTTACAGGCAGCGCAGGTGGAACACGAACGTACAAAGAATTGTACGTCCACCTGCAAGGACTCCCACCAGTACTTCCGTTGGACCAGCTGGAGGGTGCGTAGGACACAGGGTTGGCCAGTGCTCAGAGAGGAGTGGGCACACTTGATGATGCGGGATCGGAAGGGAAGGGGGACATATTTGACCCCCTCGGGACAATTTGGAGGGACTGAGATGTTGCGCGTCGCCTCCTGGATCTGGGTGTTCAGCTCCCACTGTATCCTACCCAGAAACTTATGTGTAGGGATGATAAGACTCTACCGGTCCCGGTCAGAAATAGATGGGAAGTGGGGCTGAGACAGGGCATCTGCCCAGCTGTTCTCAGAACCCGGACAGAAGGAGATTTGTAAGTCAAATTGGTTGAAGAGCAGTGCCCAGCGGGCCTGGCGGGCATTGAGGCGACGCGCACTCTTAACGAATTCTAAGTTTTTGTGGTCAGTGAGAATGAGTACCGGGTGTGGGGACCCCATGAGCCAGTGTCGCCACTCCTCCAAGGCTAGCTTAATAGCCAATAGCTCCCAGTCCCTGATCCCATATTTGCACTCGGCCAGAATAAATTTACGGAAGAAATATGCTATCGGCCGCGCGTTACTAAGACCCCCTGTGGACTGGGATAGGACGGCACCAGCCCCACTACAGGATGCGTCTACCTCTACGATGGACGGGCCAGGACTGGTTTGATAGTAAACAGTCTCTTAGCGGTGTTAAAGTCCCGATCCGCTTCCGAGCTCCAGCGCAGCGTAGAGGGGCCCGCTTTAAGACAGGAGGTGAGTGGGAGCACCACCTTGCTAAAATTGCCCTGAGGTGGTAATAAACGCGGTCTTCCAGGTGGTTGCGAGCACTCCTGTTGGCACCGGGATGAACAAGACCAGATCCGCAACAGGGCCCAGGAAATGGTGGGGTCGTGTCGCCTCAGCCATGGCAGCCCTAGAACCAGAGGTACGGAAGGAGAGGAGATAATTAGAAATTCAAATTGTTCGAAATGCTCCTCTTCAACCCCCACCCAAACCGGGGTGTAGAACTAGAGGGCTGCCGTCTATGGCCTGAATCGAAATTAAGGTCTCGAGGGTCTTCTCAGGGATGCCCCATCGGCGGCAGAAGCCACTGTTGATAAAGTTGCCATCCGCCCCGCAGTCCACCAGCGCAGAGGCTGTCACCGATGAGCCCTTCAGAAAGAAAACAGTTTTTCTTAAAATCAATTTTAAAAGATGTTTGCGACACTACCCCTGATACCCTCACCAAAGCCTTGGCATTAGCAGGTGGAGGAGAGAATCGCGCTCGAGAAGGCTGTCCCCGGCGATCAGGTCTCACGCCGTAGTCCTGGAGCGAGTGCGCTGAGCTACCGCAATAGCCGCACAGTCCCTCCAGCGAGCACAGTTTATCCAGCGATGCGCCAGCGATGCGCCGAAGTCCCGTCCCGGGATCTCGCGCTGGATGTCACGGCGTAGCCCCTCCCAAAACATCACCGTCAGTACTGATCCGTTCCAGCCCATGCGTGCCGCCAGGACTCGGAACTCCAGAGCGTAGGTGGACACCGACCGGGTCCCTTGACGTAGCCAGTATAGCTGGGGTCCCACCCCCTCTCCCTCCAGTGGGCGAAGGCAGGTCGGAATGCCTTATGGAATGCAGCAAAGGACCGGCACTCGGGACCCTGTGCCTCCCAGATGGCGGTCGCCCACTCGCTAGCCCTGCCCGTTAGCCCAAAGAGATTACCAGTGATCTTGTCCACCTCGCTGGATCTCGGGTGGCTCCAGAAGTAGTGCGCGCACTGCATAAGGAAGCGGTGGCATCTCTCCGGACTTCCATCATAGCGTTCGGGCTCTGAGAGGTTGTATGGGGCAGCGGTGGGTGGGGGAGGCACGTCGGAGTCCGACGGGAGCAATGATGGTTGCGGTGGTGAGCCAGCGATCCCGGAGCCGGAGCCACCGCGCTCCAGCTCAGTCAGTCGTCAGATCGCTCGAGTCATCTCACCAAGTCCGCTCTGGAGCTCCAACAGGGCGCGTCCCAGCACCTGTAGAACCTCCTCCGTGGGCTCCATCCGCGGCTTTATTGTTGGCAGAGTTTTATTTCACAGTTCGGACCTGCTGCCGTAGGAAACGTGGAAGCGTGGTACTTTGAACAAAACAGAGTTTAATTGTCTCTCTCGTAAGAGTAGTGGGGGAACACCCCAATAACGAGAAATGTCCACAAGATAACAAAAAAAAATGACAGATGTCACCAGGCGCCGTGGCTCTCGTCCAAGCCGGTGTGGGTGCAGCGAGGAGCAACGAGGAGGCGGGGCCGTAGGAGACGGGAATGCCGAGGACTCTTACGTAACGCAGGGATAGCATTCCTGGAGAGAGGCAGCGGGTTAGCGTAGCAAAAGCAAGAAGCGTCGCTTAGAAAGAGTACACCGATTAAAGGCGCACTCCAAACAACCAGGGGAGATTAGACCAAAACCGGAACCAAAAAACTCTGTGCCGAGGAGTACGGGATGGCAGCTTAAGAAGCCACTCCAGCCGATGGGACGCACCTGAAACTAATAATCAGGAGAGGGTGATCGGTGATGTGGGGAATGAGCGGCAGGTGTGGAAGTGGGTGTGTGTGGAGCAGAGCGCGGAGGCGAGGGGCGTGTATGTGTACGTAAGGAAGTGGGTGTGTGCGGAGCGGTAAGAGCAGAAGCGGAGCGTGAACGTGTATGTGTGACACAAACTTAAAGAACACAAAAGTTACACATGACTGTATGTGTGAAATAAACAGCAAGAAATTGGACTGGAATCAAATTTAGAGTAATATTCTTTACTGTATTATTTTCTAACAGCACTGCAATCTGTTAACAAAAAATCAAATTGAAGTTCAGGAACGACACAACTGATAGCCTGAACTGTATGGAACAAAGGAAAAACTACAAAATTAGAAACTTACTCTGAATACTCAAAACAACTTAAGTTGAATTACTGTAGTGCTTTCGTTTCAATTCATCCTGACGCTCCTCTCTGTTGGGTCACATGTTTTCATCCACATCACACTGGATATCTTTCCTTGCAATGCAGCGTGGAAAGAATCTTCTAGAGTGTCTAATCCAGCCTTTGCAGGCATCTGCTGTGATATCCTCATAAGCTGCATCCATAGCAGTCAGCAGGTTCATCTGGACGTGTGGCTGGTGATCGTATACCTTCCATCTCCAGGCTGAGAACTCCTCAATAGGGTTCAGGAATGGCGAATAGGGTGGGAGAAACTCCATCCGCATTCTATGATGAATGGCAAACCATTGCCTGAGGGTGTTAGCGTGGTGAAAACTCATATTATCCCAAATGATCACATATTTGGGCAAATCCTCTTGCACCACACCTCACTTATTATCAGGGATGAGATCCCTATAGAGGGTGTCCAAGAATGTCATGAGATGCTGTGTGTTATAGGGCCCTATAATGGGAATATGTGTAAGCATGCCATTTTCTGACATAGCCGCACACATCGTGATGTTTCCTCCTCGTTGGCCTGGCACACCAATGGTAGCCCTTTGGCCAATGATGTTTCGACCACGTCTTCATTTTGCAAGGTTGAAGCCAGCCTCATCCAGGTATATAAAAGTGTGGAGTGGTTCTCTTGATTCCAGCTCCATGATACGCTACAACACAAAAGGAATAATGAAGTACATATAATTTTCATTCTGGACAAGTTAAATACATTTCAGCCATAGTCAAGTGTGTCTGTATGCATAAATGTTTTACCTGTACATACTGGTACCGTAGCTCTTTCACCCTGTCAGCATTTTCTTTTAAATGGAACTTTGTACAACTGTTTCATGGTCATCTGCTGTCGTTTCAAAACCTGGTCAATAGGGGTGATGCTTACAGATGTAATGTTTGGATAAACACTATTGTCTTGTATGATGGCTTGCTGGATCTCCCTCAGCCTTATGGAATTATTTGCTATTACCATAGGACATATGGCCTCCTCTTGTTGAGCTGTGAATAGGGGACCTCTGCCACCCCTATGAGCTAGTCTTGCAGTCCTATATGGTATACAGTAAGAATGTAAAAAAGTAAAACATAAGAATGAAAAACATTTCAGAATTTGTCATTGTGCAGCATTACAGCAGAGTGCAGATTTCTGAATTACTTACCTGTTTTACTCTACGAAATGTTTGAACAATTGAAGACACCGTTGTTCCTACAACATTCGGCCGCACCCGGCGGCCAGCTTCAGCCATTGTCAGACCATGGTTTAAAACATGGTCCATAATTGTTTCCTTATTTCATCTGGGACAAACCTATTTGCATGGACCCTCCTACCTCTTCCTCTGTTTTGTCCCCTCAGCCTTCCACCACGCAGTCTTACCCCTCCTCTTGGCTGTTCATGGCCTTGTTTTCCATTGTGAAGCTTCATTTACACTGCAAAGTTTTGTGTCTATATATATATGTTTGCCAATTACAGGTTCATGAGATGCACCTCTGACCTATGTTTGAGACCATTGGATGATCTTAATGTTCACAAATTACCTTAACAGAAAGCCAAAATTCACCTGAGAACAATTTAATCAATTTAGGACAAATTACCAAAGTTTAACATAAAAGTTTATATGTAAAATAAATGTACAAATTATCTCTGAGAGATTATGACATGTTCAGCACTTTTGCATATAATGACCTAGGTAATGACATATGACCTGAATGTTTTGAAGCGGAAGACAATTCAACAGACAATCAGTACAACACATTTTGATAAACATGACATAAGCAACAGATAATGTAAAAAACAACAGACAATTGTCTATGATCATTTGCAAAATGTACAAAAGCATTTGCAATATGTGAAACAATGAGAAATGCAATTATGATGTGCACAAGTGACAAGGAGATATGGACATCCACAAAATTAGCACTTTCATCTTACCTTCTTCTAAGTATCAGAGGGTTTTGATGATTGTTTTTAAATATGCTAATTCTGCCTGGCCACTCAATGAAAATGAGTCTTCCACTAATCTCTTACCTCCCTTGGTCCTTACAAGGTTTGGGGAGTTTTGCTTACCATTGTCCCTTCAGCTTCCTCCTGTGAGGATTAGGCTTAGAACATTGTGAAGATGCTTCAAGACTATGCACTTTTAGATAGATAGATAATTAATGGACGGATTGGATGGGGGGTGTAGATAGATAGATGGATGGATGGATGGATGGATGGATGGATGGATGGATGGATCGATCGATCGATCTTCTGCTTTATCCTCTACTAGGGTAGTGTGGGGGGGGTTCCCCATGCTCATCCAGGGGAGAACATTTCGGGTGTTGGGCAGATACACCCAGGACAGGGTGCCAATCTATCGCTGGGCACACACTGACTCACACATAAACACACATACACACACAAACAAACACACTCTATATGGGGCAATTTGGAGAATTCAATTGACCTTAATCCATGTTTTTGAGCTGTGGGAGGAAACTGGAGAACCCAGAGGAAACCGATGCGGACATGGAGAGAACATGGAAACTCCACCCAGATTGGGATTCGAACCGGGAATCCCTAGTGCTGAGAGGTGAATGTGCTAACAACTAAGCCACAGTGCCACCCCTGTACTGTGTTATATTTGTGAAAAAAAATATGTGAAATACAAACAGCTGTTAAGAAAATAAAATCCAGTACCATGTTGTTTACCAGACAATGAAAAATGGCTGGAGTTTAAAAAAGGCCAAAGACCTCACAAAATATTTATAATGTCTGGATTTTGTAAGAAAATGTCTTTCAATAGTCTTCATATTTAATGCATAGTGAATTTTAATTGTAAAGAGTGAAATAACAGTTTGGTAAAATATATGCCACAAACTATGCCACACAATAGTTCTAGGGTGGAGGTCTGGAAGAAATGGAAAAGGTAGGAGTAACACTTAGAAGTTAAAAGTTAGATGCAACCCCCCGGTTTAGACTAAATGCAGCCAAAATTAATTAAATTGGTTAAATTATTAAAAATACTTGCACTATTCATGGTCTACATGGTGTAACAGGTGCCTAGGGCACCTGTTCTACGTCTGTTAATTTACTTTCATTAACGGTTTCATTTAGTTTAGTTAAGTATTTCTTTCCGTTCATTGGTTGTTTTGTGCACGTGGTCGGATGTTGTCTGTATTTATTTCCGTTATTCCCTGTCCTCTGTGCACGTCGTATTTAACCTTATGTTCACTCGTCCTGTACCTTTGTTTTGTGGTGTTCCTACACCTTTAATAAATTCCGTTTCCCTGCTACCTGGCTCCCTTCAGCGCGTTGGAGCGCTGCGGCTCTGCGCTTCTAATGCGCAGCCGCTTTAGTCCCTAGGTAGGCGAGTGTAACATCATGACGTGCCAGTCAATTTGGGGAGTCCAGAGCCCAGGTAAGCTTATTTTAAAATTTTTCTTTGCGGGGGCCGTATAGCGTATAGCCTCGTACTCGCGGCCCCCCTCAATCGTGACTGCGAGTGCGCCGCTATGCGCAGCCCGCCGTCCCTAAGCCGCAAGGACGGCTCCGACACTGTGATAACGGAGTGACTCCGGATGTGGTATGACTAAGGATGGCCTCGATCTGGTCGAGGTGTCCGATGATGAGGCGGGCGAGTCATACCTGTATGGGCATATTCTGCCCATACAAACCCTCCTAAACGCTGAGGAGTTCTGGACTGATAGCCCAGTCCAGTTTGCAAAGCCCCCCGCCGTGAGATCTAGACGCGGTTTACGCCGCCGGCGCGGAGCCAAGAGGCGGCGCGCGTGTTGCGTGGCCGTTGAGCTCAGCACGTGCGCTGCGGGGCAGTCACGTGACGCGGCCGCACCGGATCGCGCCGTGTCTGGGTCGCGCTGCGAGGGTGTGGTACCGGAGTTACCGCCAGTGTCCGTTAATGTGGAGGAGTGTGCCGTCAATGGGGTGAAACCTGTACCGTCCGAGACAGCGATTGCCCTGTTCCTTGGTGTAGCGGTGGGGGTTTACCTCTACTGTGTGCAGGATGGCGATCCCGAGGTGGAGGTCCACCCACGTGCATGCCCGCCGAGGTCCACCCAGCGTGCGTGCCCGCCGAGGTCCACCCAGCGTGCGTGCTCGCCGAGGTCCACCCAGCGCACGCCGCCCAGCCAGTTGTCCAGGGGCCGCTCGCCGCCCAGTCCGTTGTCCAGGGGCCGCTCGCCGCCCAGCCCGAGGTCAGGGCTTTAATAAATTCCGTCAGGGCTTTAATAAATTCCGTTTCCCTGCTACCTGCGTGCCTGGCTCCTTTCATGCGCAGCCGTTTTAGTCCCTAGGTAGGCGAGTGTAACACATGGCTTGGTTGTCTTCTGTGGCTAGAGGATGGGAATTTTGGCACCCTTAATTACATCGATAGCATGATCATAATGTTAATGTGGGGGCCGGACATTGGCAAGATTTTCCTGACTGCCTCTGCCAAATCAAGTAAACTTAAGTAGGTACATTAAGAGGAAAATTAATTTCCAAGGAAAAATGAAAAAAAATTGGACACTAAGTTAAAAAAAAACTGAAATGACTATTAATTCAGCATCAGGGAACTGAATCGAGAGATGACCAAATAATGTTGCCATAGCCAAGGCAGGCCTACAATTAAAAGAATTTAAGTGTAAAAGGTAAAAATAAAAAATATAAGATCAGTGCAATAGTAAAAATAAGAACTGGAGTATTGTGATTATTGCTGTGTTCTGTGCTTACAGTCTTCCATCAATTAAGTTAAAAATTTTACGACTGGCCCGGTGACAGGTCCAGTAAGTAAGTATCCACTATTAGATTTAAAAGTTTAGGAAGAAATAGAAACCCTTATCCAGATGTGAAAAGGAAGAAGTAGATAGGAAGAAGTCAAACCCAATGGCTGGCAACTATCATGACAGGGAGGGCAAAAATCCTATGTAAAGTGGCACAGAAACTATTAGTGCAAGTTTGTAGTAGTTGGTCTATTCAGCTGTCCGCAAAATCTAGTGACATGTTCATATAGTGACGAACAATGTCACTTCATACCTCATCATGCAAATAGGCCTGAAACAGCATGATAGGGCACCAGTTTATATTACACACTGCATTCCGGCAAAGGTTCTAAATTTTCCACTACGTGGTAAGCTACTTGTTAAAGTGCTAGAGTAATACCTTATTCTCTAGGGCATATGGGTGGTCTTAAAATTATCTAGATACCAGTCATAAGAGCGTCATTACTCATTTTGACTAAATTGCCCAGTCGCTGGCTCCTCTCTTTTGAGACAGTTAATGATAAAGGTGATCTTGTTCGGACAATTTGTAGATAACCACAGAAAAAAAGACCCGGGGGTCTATGAGTTGTCATCATAATGCTTGGTTTGCATGAGAAAAATAGGTGAAGGGTGAAGAGACTGTTTTGGATGTGTATGGTGTGACACATTTTATTCCAGCTTTGCAATAAAGTTATTGCTCCCGAGATCTGCAACTCATTATGTTGTATGCTGTTGCATCCCTGTTTTGAAAAGAAAATGAAAACACACCCTATTTTCATTCACCATCTTTATCCACGTTATGCCCATTTAACATGGATAATTAAAACTGGATTAACTATTACTTTAACGAAAAAAAATGCTTTTGAAGTAGAAACAAGACACTGTGCAGATTAAACAGTGTAAAAATTCAGGGGTACTAAATCTTTGCAAAGGTTAGGAGGAGGATTAAATAGAGGGCTAAGGGGAGCAACGAGAGGCAAACAGCTGAATGTAAATATTCTGTTGAACAGGATCTGTGAAGGCCAATGCAAGAAGGGGTGCTACGTTGGGAAGAAAAAGCTGAATTATTCTTACACTAATGAACACAAGCAACTATTTTTCTATGGTTGCCTATAATGTCTATTTTTATTTTGTAAACATTTGTTTGAAATGTTTAAATTTCTTGTGTGTGTTTTGCATTGTTAGATTATGGTTTTGCTAAAATACTTTTAAAAAGTATCTGCTATGCAGCCCAATATATAGCTTCCAATAAATCACATGTGGTACATCATTTTAACCACAAGAACATTTAAAAGATAGTGCTTTGTCTGACCTGTTTTACTATGAGTTTATTTTGGCAAGTTCACACTGATCTAAATGGGTATGGTATTAAATGTATGGATAAATTGTAGATTCACATGAGTCATTCTTATACATTCATGAGAAGTTGGCAGCGGCAGTTTAGTAGTTTGGATACCTGACGATTAATTAGATTTATGGTTCCTTCAGACTGTTGCACAAATCTAATCGATACCAGGACTGTAAAACACTGATAACAGCTGTATGTCTTTTGTGTTTTTCGGAGCAATAAAATAGCTAATTGTGTGAATATATTATAGTTTATCTACATGTTTACTTAGTTAACAGTGTTTATTAGATATTAGTTTAGGTTTAGTATTAACTAACTGCCAAAATATTCATTCATTCATTCATTATCTCCCGCTTATCCTCTATTAGGGTCGCGGTGGGGTTCCCCATGCCCATCCAGGGGAGAACGTCTCGGGCGCTGGGCAGATAGACCCAGGACAGGGCGCCAATCCATCGCTGGGCACACACTTACTCACACAGACACACTCTATATGGGGCGATTTTGAGAATTCAATTAACTTGATCCATGTTTTTGGACTGTGGGAGGAAACCGGAGAACCCGGAGGAAACCCACGCAGACACGGGGAGAACATGGAAACTCCACCCAGATGGGGATTCGAACCGGGAATCCCTAGCGCTGAGAGGCGAACGTGCTAACCACTAAGCCACCGTGCCGCCTTCTGCCAAAATATGTCCATCATTATAAAAATAGTAATGTAGTTAATGCACCAAGTAATGTAACAGCAGACATAAGGTTTTTAGTCAAATAGTTGTTAAATAGTCAGTTTTAGCATTGATCATTTGTTTCTTAAAAAAGAAAGGAATGCTCCCCAATATTTTAGAAACTTTGTGCTTTGCAGTTTTTGCTGCCGAAAAGGCAGATCGAAAAAAAAAATTATTGTGACTTATTTGTCAAACCCATAGAGTTTGATTATAATACATTAGATTGTTTTCTCTTTATTTTAAAATTATATATATGGTATATGAGCAGTTTGAAAATGTATCTGTAAACACTCAGCCTTTATCCAGCCAAGCTAGTAAGCTCAACCATCTTTAATTTCTGTTATTGCTGGGTGGTAGTATAGATAGTTAGGTTTCCAGTTTGGGTTCTCCAAAATGCTCTTAGATTGATTGCATCTTACTGCTCAATCTTGGCTTATCTTCTCAGTCTGTAAAGAGCTTTGTCACATTGAGATGTCTAATTCTGATCAAGAACTTTCTCTGCTTCTTTTCCCCACCTTTCCCCCTCCAAACAATCAATAGTCTGCAGTTTAGTCCTTTATAGAAAAGATTACAGAGAAATAGCTATTAAGGCTTTAGTGCTATCAATTCTGATATCGTAAAAAGCCACTTAAGGGACTCAGCAGATCTGGTTAGGATTCTAGCCCCAACTCTGTGCAGAGAGACAGAGGGAGACATCAAATATAAAATGATTGGCTTTGCATTGCCCACTAAAGTCTATCTTCTGATTTTCAGTATTAAACTATTTCCTTGAAATAAAATCACTGTAGTAGGTCGAACACGGTCTCATTTGGTTTAAAAAAACAATAAACTGGACCAATAAAATGGACCAAACTTTAGCATGACAAGTTGCTGTCAAGAAGATGATTTCAGCTACTTAATATTAACTAAATAGTAAGTTATAAAAATGGCCTTAAATCAAAAAAGAACATTCATTCATTCATTATCTCCCGCTTATCCTCTATTAGGGTCGCGGTGGGGTTCCCTATGCCCATCCAGGGGAGAGCATCTCGGGCGCTGGGCAGATAGACCCAGGACAGGGCGCCAATCCATCGCTTGGCACACACTCACTCACACAGACACACTCTATAGCGGGCAATTTTGAGAATTCAATTAACTTGTTCCATGTTTTTGGACTGTGGGAGGAAACCGGAGAACCCGGAGGAAACCCACGCAGACACGGGGAGAACATGGAAACTCCACCCAGATGGGGATTCGAACCGGGAATCCCCAGCGCTGGGAGGCAAACGTGCTAACCACTAAGCCACCGTGCCGCCCCAAAAAAGAACATAATTTGTAAAAATCTATTAACTTGCTTTGGCAACTTTATGTTCTTCTCTCAAAAAAGAATTAGTTTGTTTGTGGAATGGTTATGGTCTGATCCTCTGAATATTTTTTCTGGCAATACAAATATTCTAATAATATATAAGTATAGTTTACATGTATGAAGTTTACAGCATTAGTATTCTTTTCCTAAAATAAAGTTTAATGGAGCATTTTGCCCAGTGGTTTATTAGGACCACTCTACTAATAATAGGTTATGGTCTGCTCTCAAAACAGCCTTGATTTTTATTGCTTTTTGTATTATTCATTGGCATTCTACCAACAAATACACTACATGGCCATAGCATTGCAAATCTGGTCAATTTTCACAAAATTATATTGTTAGCAGCAAAAAGAAATGCACTTGTATAGCACAAACAGTTATGTAAGAATCACAGGACACACATACACCAAAAAAATATAGTGCAGAAAAAAAGGAGCATCATATCACAGCAAGAACCTTCTATAAACAAATTCCTAGCTAAAAACATTCTGGAACCACACATCATGTGAGTACTTGAATAGCTAAAGTAAGGATGTTTAGTTTTATTTTTTATTTTTATAGCTGCTGAACTATTAAAGAACAGTGTGCAAAAATGCAGTTGTGCAAAAAGTACACTAGTGTACAGTACTGTACAATAGGAGACCTTCCAGAAAGTGGGTATACGCAATTTCCCACCCAGGAAGCAATGCAGCTACTGAGAATGCTTTCTATTTAATTTGTGGAAAGTAGTGGGGATAGAAGGTGGAAAGTCGGCTGCTTAATGCTGTGTTGTATTTGTTTCTTTAGATATTTAAATAATCTAAGAATAAGTGTTCTTCCAGTGTTCCTCCCACAGTCCAAAAACATGGCTCAAGGTCAATTGAATTCTCCAACTTGCCCCATATAGAGCATGTTTGTGTGTGTTTGTCTGTGTGAGTGAGTGAATGCCCAGTGATAGATTGGTGCCCTGTCCTTGGTGTATTTACCCAGCGCCCGAAATGTTCTCCACTGGATGGGCATGGGCAACCCCCTTCCCCCCATGACCCTAGTAGAGGAAAAAGTGAAAGACAATATATGGATAGATATGCTGCAGTCAAGCTAAGTCGTCTGCATGTCTGTTTTAGCAGGACAATGAGAGGCAAATTCACAAGTTTCAACAGTGTGGTTCCATAGGTATAGTGTAGTACAAAATGCATGGTTAGTTCTTTTGATAATTTTAGACTCTTGCATTGGATATTTTGCCTTTCTTTTAATTTCTGTTTCTGCTGAGCTTCTTGGCAGTATTACGAGTTTAGGTTCCTCAAAAATGAGCATAGATTAAAGGCATCTTACTGCTCAATCTTAGCATACCTTCTTAGTCCATAAAAAACTTTGTGAAACTACCTTCATTCCAGGTCTATTTTTTTAGCCCACAATATTTCTTTAGTTATTTTGGTGGGTTAAGCATTCATTTATGCATAGCGATGTTACACCACAGCATTTAAAATTGTGTTGACTGCTAGAGATTCCCTGGTGTGCATTGGATCATTGTCTTATTTCATGAAATAGTTTAATAGTTTGGCTGTTAGATGCCACCACATTGGGCTTTAGAAAACTTTGGTAGACATTATTGTTAATGATTGACACAATTACCCCAAGGTCTATAGGACCAATGGCTGCAAAACATGGCCAAATGATTACCCTTCCATTGCATAGTCTGACCTTGAGGTGAATTTTATGGGATGGTCACCCCTGAGAAATTTGTTCTCCACTTAAAAAATATTTGCTGTAAACATTATTTTGTTTGTAAGTTACCTTAAAACCCCAAAAGCATTGTCTTAACTGACACCTACATGCTTTAGCTAGAAAACATTTGCTTTTATGGAGGTGTGCACAATTGCTAATGATCCGTTTATTGGGCATTTGATTAGCAGCACCTGGCTCATAATTACCCTCTCAATTTCAAGAGAAGCAAGGAGGTGTGTTCTTAATTTTTCATACACTGCTTCTGCTTTTTAGCATATTTTTTGTTATATTAAAAAAGACACTGTGTAATTTGTCATGTGTTTGCCATCTGTGGTTGTATTTAATTAATTTTAAGAACCAGATTTACTTATATTTTAAATCGGCTGTAATTAAAAAAAAAATGGCTGTAGTGTAAACTACCAAAAAGTGTAAACTAAATGTCTGTTTTATTTTCACACATGGATAGCCACACTGCCCTGTTCATATGCTAGACTTGTGTTAGAAGGACTACTACAACTTTCATTTGTTGGACATTAGATTTACCATACAAAATGACCACATGATGGAATCTAGGCTATTAACTTTCCAATAAAAGGCTATAAACCTTTATAATTTCAATTAAAATTGCTCCAAACCACAATTTTGCGATCATTACACCATGCCGTTACAGTAATTAAACTATTACATTACAGTGATATATAGCAATTTTGTTTAATGTATTGTCTCTAATTTTGTAACCTTTATCACAAAAATATCAAGTTTCCTGACCTTTATTTTGGTTAGTACTTGTTAATGCCTTAGTATAATGTTTAATCAGTATTTAATCAGTATAATGTTTAATCAGAGTATCAATTGCAATGTGAGAGTAATGATATATTGACCCATTTTATCTTTTCTCTACTCTTGACAGGTATTTTCTCACCTGGGTACCTTTATCTAACCATATGGAAACATGTTAAACTAGAAAATGGAAAATAAACACTGTCAGTGGAAAACCACAGTAGTCAATGGGAAACTACATCATACAGGCACTGAATCACATTAGCTGGGGTTGTGAGAACAATTTCTATGTACAGTAGACTGAGAATGCAATTGTAATATAGACATGAGAAAGTTGGAATTTAAGGACACAGTGTTGTATATTTGTAGCACTGTTGCCTAGGTAGCGTTTGTTTAGGAATTTCGATATTCTACATTACTTAACAACTGAAAGAAAAAACATTGTCAATGATTTGTGAATGACAAGTGAAAAATATATGCTAAAAGAAGTGGACTATGGCCACACATTAGGCAATTTAAATAGTGGAGGTAGAAACCCAAAACATGACCTGTAGCCTGTCTGCATATCTATCAGCCACAACATTAAACCATACACAAGATCTGATGTATATTTATGTACTACTATATGACACATTATGCACCTTGTTCTGGAACAAACGCATTTATAAATACCAATGCACACCATTTCAAGATTTAGATTGTAAATTAAAGCAAATAAAACTAACAAAAAACAAACATAAATTAAACAAACATAACACATTAAACAAACATTAATTAATCACTTTACACAGTACACAATAACAACTTTACAGTATATATATATATATATATATATATATATATATATATATATATATATATATATATATATATATATATATACAGTCATATGCAAAAGTTTGGGCACCCCTATTAATTTTAATCATTTTTAGTTCAAAATATTTGGGTGTTTGCAACAGCCATTTCAGTTTGATATATCTAATAACTGATGGACAAAGTAATATTTCAGGATTGAAATGAGGTTTATTGAACTAACAGAAAATGTGCAATATGCATTAAACCAAAATTTGACAGGTGCAAAAGTATTGGCACCTCAACAGAAAAGTGACATTAATATTTAGTAGATCCTCATTTTGCAAAAATAACAGCCTCTAGTCGCTTCCTGTAGCATTTAATTAGTTCCTGGATCCTGGATGAAGGTATTTTTGACCATTCCTCTTTACAAAACAATTCCAGCATGGACAGCCCGCTTCAAATCATCCCACAGATGTTCAATGATATTCTGGTCTGGGGACTGGGATGGCCATTCCAGAATATTGTAATTGTTCCTCTGCATAAATGCCTGAGTAGATTTGTAGCAGTGTTTTGGATCATTGTCTTGCTGAAATATCTATCCCCGGCGTAACTTTAACTTCTTCACTGATTCTTGAACATTATTCTCAAGAATCTGCTGATACTGAGTGGAATCCATGCGACCCTCAACTTTAACAAGATTTCTGGTGCCGGCATTGGCCACAAAGCCCCAAAGCATGATCGAACCTCCACCAAATTTTACAGTGGGTAGCAAGTGTTTTTCTTGAAATGCTATTTTTTTTTGATGCCATGCATAACGTCTTTTTGTATGACCAAACAACTAAATATTTGTTTCATCAGTCCACAGGACCTTCTTCCAAAATGAAGCTGGCTTGTCCAAATGTGCTTTATTTTAAGGTGAATATAAGTAAAACATTTTCAGTGCAAATAGTTGAGCAAATAAAAAATTATGAAAACAAAAAAAAAAAAAGAAAAATACTTAACGCTAATCAGCTGAATGAGTCTTAGGTGCATAACTTGATGCTAGTTGCAACAGCCACAGTAAAGTGGGTTGTGCTGTGCTGCTCTGTGGTGTGTTGTGAGTGATTTTGCATTTAACATCCATCCTAATATTATGGATTTCAACATAAAAGTCAAAGTATGCTTTATTGTCAATACTGCATTGTGGGCAGTATATATAGATGATTAAGTAAGCAGTAAATGTAAAATATTGCACAGCACTAGATTGGCACCCTGTCCTGGGTGAATCTGCCCAGCGCCCAAAAAATTATCTCCTGGGTGGGCATGTGTCAGCATTATTCCAAATACTTTACTATACCATGTTTTCTTCATTTTTCCTCAGAATATCAACAAAATGTCATTTAATAATTTAATTTAGCTATTTGTTATAAACACAAATACTTAAAAGTAATTATCTGCTTCTCATCCTGAATCAGATGGTTAATGGCTCACAGATTGAACATGACCAGTATTTATCATTGTAAACACATCATTTATAGTTTTCTTCACTTCAAACATCTCTTTATTATCGGATTAGCATAATTGAATTGCAAGGGATGCTTATGAGGTGACAAATCCATGGATCAGTGTGATAAGCAATAGCAGCATCATGGTAGGTATTATCAGGAAACAGATAAGCCATTATCCTTTTCAATTGAGTTGATAATAATCTGTTAATCAAAAAGAGGTAAAATAACTTTCATTCATGTATGTGCTTTTAGTGTTTTATTTAAACAATATTTAAATACCCCTATTTTTTTACATTATTTATTTACACCACAAATGTGAATTTACAGCTATTCTATTAGATACTAAGTTGATTTAAGTTTGGGTTGGGTCTGGGTTTTAAAACTCACCTTGTATTAAATGATGCTGCACCTAAAACATTAACTTGACGGTTCCATTAGTCACTCAGAACTGAATGTACTGTACTGAGCGCTGCCCATAGTGCTTTGTTGTATTTTTGTTGTATAAATTTCTTTTCAACACTTGTCAGTATTTCAAAAACTGCTGCATATTAAATCATTCTGCAAATAAAAAATAATAATTGCAAGAAGTTTTACACACAGGAAGTGCTGGTTCATTGCTTTTGGGTAAACTCAGTCAGCCTTAATAAACTAGTTCTTCTAATTCAAGAATATTCACAGCAACCTGGGGATTAGGAATATTTTTCCTCCTTGCTTTTGCAGTTTAAGCTTCTAGTAGATTCTCCACTTGCTCGCTGATGGAACTGATTTCTTGCATCTGCAATTCTCATAGTAATCCTATTCTTAAGTATTTTAACTATATTTGAAATAAGTAACCTCTGCTTTTTGACCATATGTACTGATGCATAAAGTTTGCATTTGTACTGATGCATTTGTTTGCTTCTGGTCCAATGATATTTATGAAGATGTCTAAAGAAAACATTTCCACAGTCATTAATAATATGAGACACATGTCCAGTAAAAATATAGATGAGACGGCAATCATTACTGCTGCAATAAATGCTATTGTTTAGATTAATATTTTGGAATGATTTATTGGTTTAAATTTATTCCATGAATTGAATAGATATTTTGTGATAATAACGTTCCTTAATCTTAAAAGGTTGAAATATTGGAAAAATGTGGAAAAATGTGTCCCCATCATCACTTATATTAACCAGTTTAGCATTTCTAGATTTTGTGCTGTTGCACTCATCTGTGTGTGCACGTGTCCTTCTCTCTTTTCTCAAGCTCAACATATTTACACATAAAAACCTCATCTTGTCCAATTCAAATTTACTACTTGTAAGTAAAGCTCTAGCAAACCACATGCTGAAAATATTTATTTAAAATGAGCACAAAATGACATGCTGTAAACAGGAAATTGTTATACTCGATACAAATTGTTCCGGGGGCTATAAATGCAACTATGTTAGCACTGATGGGTAATTTTTAATATTGCAATATATTTATTTTGGAATTTAGTGACATTTTGGAATACAATTTAGTAATTAAAATAGATCCTCTTTGTGTCTGGTTGAACTGTTGCAAAAGACAGCTGGGGTTGGGGGTGCTGGGAATGTGTAAAACGTCAACAGATTTTAATAGGTCCTTTATTTTAAAGTCCTTAAATCAGATGTATGTGTGTGTGTATATGTGTGTGCCCACATGTGTTTGTGCTGTTTTTCTGTTGCTGATTAGTAAGACACATAGACACATACACACAAACAACGGTTTAATGCTTTCAATTTTGTAATAAAGAAAAAAAATACAAAACAAGATATTTTCCAATATTGTACAACAAGACAAAAAAAACTTATGAGTTCTGAGTTATTCAGAGGGCTACATCCACACTAATCAATGTTTTACGCCAATAATATAAGTATTTTTGATCCTTATAAATGGTATATACTAGAATGCCTAAAAAGATTATATTATTGATAAAAGAAGTGTCTCATGTCACATAAAATAGTAGCTAGCTTGTGGAATTTGGAGTTGGGGTTGTAGAATTCCGTATTTAACTGCAAAGCAGGTTCAGCATAATCAACAGCAAGGTCATAAGCGCTTGTAAGCTATTTATCCATGTTGCATTTATCACTCTCAGTTCTGACTGATGTTTTCTTTAGAAAAAGGATCAACTCACCTGAACATGACACCTCAGGGAAAGATACATTGTGACTGATAAGACACGATCAGGGTAAAAAGGTAAATGTCTGCTTTAATTCCAATGCCTTCTTTTAACCATCCACATTAAAACAAAATGATAGATTTTTTTTTATTGAAGAGGATGCACAGTATTTAGTATGAGTCACTCCAAAACTACCTAGCAGTGTGGAAACCACACATGAATGTCTTAATGTGCACATCAGTCCAAATCTGCATAGTTCCTTAACATCTACTGTATCTAGAAATCACTACATATATTTATCTTATTTATTAAATGTGCACATGTTTGATTTTACTCTGTAAAACCCTTGTATTTATAATATATACAGGTTCAGCATGTGATTTTGACTATATTCCGATAGTGTTTAAATCTTAGAAATGACATGCATTACATGAGGGTATGTATGCATGTCCACAGACAGATTGTTGTGTTTCATTAAGTGTGTTTCTCATCTTCTTCAGGTTTCTCACTACTGTCAACAAGGTGAAAGAATTCAAAACATTATTTATACCCATACCCTAAAGACAGAACCACTTAACTACCCCATGCTGGTAAATAACGATCCTGTTTGACCTGTGACTGTCAAGTTTGGCATCACTATTTTGAACAGGACTGACAGTGTTATATGGGCTCCCAGCTGTTGTACCACTTTTAGAGTAGAACCATTAGAATATATAAATATTGTTAAATGTCAACCATTTATCATGTTAAAAAAGTAAAACTATCAGTAAAATATTAATGTAGAGGATGAATTCAATATCAGAAAAACTAATACTATATTATGGATACTAGGTGGAGACTGCAGCAGGGATAAATGGAGGGCAGCAGGAAAAATAGGAAAGCCAATCAAAATGTTTTAGAAAAGTAAAAAATGATTAGAATAGCAATAGATAACACAAAATGTAATGAAACTAAATGTAAGAAGCACTTATGAATTTATGAAAATACAGTGAAATCACAAAAACATATCCAAACATGAAAAATATAAAAAAGAGATTAAGATTAAGACTTAGGTAAACCTACCTTGAGTTAGAAAAAGATACAACCATGCAAAAAATAAACCAAAAAAAATATGAGTAAACACAAAGAATGAATGTGTGCAATAAACCTATGTAACATGTGAGTTAAATCTATGTGGAGAATGATTGTTAACCAATTTGCAAAACAGGTGTTTATTAACCAAAGCAGAGAAGGAATGCGTTTAAATCTAAACTAAGAATGGGTACATATTAAACTACAAAAAAAATGGGACTCTATAAACATGTGCAGAGAGTGGGTATAATTTAGCCTACGCAGTGTTTGAGTGCATTTTAAATTACACAAAGAATGAAACAGTAGAGTGTGCAGCAAAATTTGCAGGAGTTTGCAAGAGTGGTAGCTCAGTGGTTTAGGTGTTGGGGGTTCAAATCCCAGATCTACTGAAGTTACCAATGTGGGTCCTTGAGCAAGGCCCTTAACCTTCATTGCTCCAGGGGTGTTGTGATTAACCCTGCCTTCACCTTGTAAGTCGCTTTGGATAAAAGCGTCTGCTAAATGACCTAATGTAAATGTAATGTAATGTATATGTAAAACACAGATGAAATGGAGGCAAGCATTTAAAATGATAGTATATGTGTTCTGTTCCTGGTACACTGACTGTGTACAGTACCAGTCTGTTTGGACAGACATCCTTTATGCTCCATTTTATATTTTCCACTTAACATAAAGATGGACTTTGTAGTTCTTTAATTACAGACTGTAGTACATCTGTTTTCTTTGTTAGTCACCTGTTTGTTCTCTGTTCTCTATTGGTCAAGACCATCACAGAACATTGTATAATTTGGGTAGTGTATTGTTTATTGTTAGTTCTGCAGTGACACTGGTGCTGTGATGGGTTTTTAGTGCAGCAGTGCTGCTGCAGTTTCATTTAAGCTCCTCAGTGACATTACTGGAATGAGAATAATGCACAAACCAAACAATACTTGCTCTGTGGTGGTGCTATTTGGGTCCTGATCATTAGGGAAAAGAGCAAAGGGAACTAATACAGTATGTACTGAAGTCCACAAACAAATGGACAAAGTCTATAATTGTAATTAGGTACAACTGTTTAAATAGACAATAAATATAGCAAAAAGGAGTTGTCACTAAATGTTTTAACTGGTTTTGTATGTAAGAAATGCAGCGGTATTAAATTTGGGACCAATAAGCTCAAACTGTTAACGCAAGAAGAGTAATCTGCAAAACAATACTCAGTGTAAAACCAAGCACACATGCAATTACACGATTAAAGTAATAATTAGCTAAATGCAATCACAGCTGGATAATTTTCTTTTTCTTTCGGATGTTTCTCATCCCTTTGGGCATCCTCTCCCCGTCATGCCTGGTGACTCCATCCTTAGCATTCTTTTCCCAACATAAATCTCATGCTCACATTACCTTGATCAATTTTGCCTGCCTAAATTTCCTACTCATGTCCCTCTAATTAACTCATTATTAATATTGTCCATCCTTGGCAATCCCAATGAAAATGCCAGTGTCTTCATCGCTCCTACTTCCAGCTCCAGATCACACAGATTGCAACTTTATGCCATCCTATCCACCCTGCTGGCACTCTGTTTTTCTCCTGTCTAAATAATTTTTAATTGCTTTTAACATTTGACCACAAATATATCTTCCTTCACATTTGCACATACGAACAAGGGGGGGGGGGGGGGGGGGGGGGGGGGGGGGGGGGGGGGGGGGGGGGGGGGGGGGGGGGGGGGGGGGGGGGGGGGGGGGGGGGGGGGGGGGGGGGGGGGGCCCCCCACACACACACACACACACACACATACCACTTTGCCACACCTCTTACAATACCACAGATTTTTCTTGGCACCCTATCAAAATATGTTTGTACATCTAAAAACAGAGCAGCTCCTTCTGGCCTTCTCTATTCTTTAAACTCAAGCAAATGTTTTATCAGTGGTGAATGTTGCTGGCTTAAAACTGCTGCTCACAAATCTTCACCTTTTTCCCCAACCTAGCTTCCACTACTCTTACCCAGATCCGCATGATGTGGTGGAAAATTTAGATTTATCTATAGTTACCACAGCAGTGCACGTCACTTGAATTCTTGAAAATCAAGACACTACAAACTATGTCTTTTCTACTACTCATCTTCTTACATTCTTTGATTCTGTCAGGCAATCTTGTTCAAAGCATTACTACCATCTCTCCTAAATATTTCAAGCTTCTACTACTATTTCATATGGATTAAAAAGCTTTTCACGTTATTAGCTAATTACTAATATTAGCTATTACTAATAGCTACCCACACTTTTTCTTTGCTTCTCTGCAGCACTACCTGATTTACTATCTCTACATAATCCAAATGTTCCCCTCTCTCTCTTGCTAATATTCTACATTTACAAGCTTTTCAAAATACACTGCCTGATTTTTATCCCAGCCTCCTCATTTGACAACACATTTCTATTAGCATCCTTAATCATATTAACCTGCCGTATACTCTTCACAGCTCTGTTCCTCTTTTTGACCAATCAATACAAGTCCTTTTAATTATTCTTTGTGGGCATACTATCATACAGCGGTCAAAAGCCCTTTCTTTATTCTTTACCACTTCTTACTTTGCCTAACATTTAATCTTGCTGTACTCCTGTCTACTATCTTCATCTGTCTGGAGATCATTCTTTTTTCAATCTCTTTCTTCTTAAATGTTCCAGTACTTCCTCTTTCTTTTTTTTCTTCCTTCCTCTGTGCAGATGTCACACCCACAATTTGTCTAGTTAATTCCCTCACCACTTTTGCTGCTGTTACTCAATTGTCCGACTCTCTTTCACAGCCATCTAGCAGCTGTCTTACCCTTTCTATGTATGTCACACCACAATTTATTTCCTTTCATCTTCACCACCCGATCCTTGGTTCCACCCTCTACTTTTTCTTCTTTACCACTAAAGTCAATTTACAAACCAATATCAGATATTGTCTAACTACACTCTCCCAAGCCCCTACACAGTCGGGGGTTCCCCATGCCCATCCAGGGGAGAACATCTCGGGCGCTGGGCAGATGGACCCAGGACAGGGCGCCAATCCATCGCTGGGCACACACTCACTCACACAGACACACTCTATATGGGGCAATTTGAGAATTCAATTAACTTGATCCATGTTTTTGGACTGTGGGAGGAAACCGGAGAACCTGGAGGAAACCCACACAGACACAGGGAGAACATGGAAACTCCACCCAGATGGGGATTCGAACCGGGAATCCCTAGCACTGAGAGGCGAACTGCCTTACCACTAAGCCACCATGCTGATGATAGAGAAATCATTGTTTGAAATTTGTTTGTATAATAATTTTATGAAAATAGTTCGGATCTTTATTTCACCAAGCCAGTTCTGCAATCATTCTGCAATCATTAAAACATTAATCCATCCATTCAGTCTGCTTCTGCTTTATACTTCACTAAAGTTACCAGGGGGTGGGGTGTCCCCATGCCAACCATTATGATTCAATTTCACAATACTACAGTAGTTTGTGTGATGCAGTTACAATATTCTCCATAGGGAACCTTAATTAATAAATTTCCAGCTAATTCCTGACAACAATTGCATCTATTTTATTTGTACTGAATGTAACCTCCATCCATCCTTTATCTTCCACTTTATCCTCTACTAGATCCTGTCCCCTTGACAGGGTGTTAATCTATCTATTTTTTTTTTACTATCATTTATCATCTTTCCTTTGATTTGGATTATTGGCATTGGTTCTTACGTTTTATGCACATCATACTAATATAGAGCAACAGAAGCACAACCACAGCAAAACTACAAATTGTTTGTGAACATTGTCACAAATAGCTTGTCAGCAGTACTACTGAGCCATTATGATCACAGGAACTGATATTTTCCTGCCGTTATGATCACAGGAATTTATATTTTTAAGGTATGTGAGGAAGTCATAAGCTGTCTGAGTTCAATCACATGCTAAAGACTATAAAAAAAACAGTCATTCACATTATTCTTTGGAATTCATGGTACTAACATGCTGTACCAAACCTGGATTTCCTAGAAACTGGGGCACTGCATCTGTAATCAGCAGGTTTAAAATTCTTGGAAGTTGAGGAGGTTAAGGGTTAACAGGTTGGGCTAGTAAATATTTAATTTGAAAAGTAGTATTTGACTTGAAATGAGTGGAAACTTATAAATACTCTACCAGATCATCAAAAATGCACCAAATATGGAATATGTAATGTGTGGTGTTTATAGGGTATTACAGATGGAAATTTAACATATTATAAATTATTTGGCTTAAATGGTTATCACTTACATCAAATGTGGCAATACTTAAGCTAAAAATGTTTCGATATGCTGTCACAAACTAAATGCACTTAAATCTGCAGAGAGGTGTCTGATCTGCCAATATGTGTGGCTGTTAGCACATCACAGAGTGACACCCACAGGGACTGGGCGTCTGTATTTTTTGTGTTGTGGGGGTAGTACACAGTAGGAGGATATCACACTCAAGGTGCTGCTCTAAATGACATACAACAGCTGAAGCCATTTGTGTGAGGTTGGCCAGTGAAAGATGGGTCCATTAAACATACTATTCTGGCCTTGTTCTTCCAGGAAATATCCACACTAATAGGGTTTCATTTTAAAATCTTAAACCCCACAAATGTATTTGCTACAAATGCCTGAAAATGCCTCTGTTCTGGTTTAAAAAAAATAAGCAAATTGTCTACTCGGTAGCTGGCTGCTTGGTCACAGAGAACATAATGATCCATCCATCCATTATCTTCCGCTTAATCCTCAAATGGGTCATGGGGGTGGTCCCCATGCCATTCCAGGGGTTTCAGGCAGAAACACCCAGGACCGGGTGCCAATCTATCGCTGGACACAGTCACACCAAACACACTCTATATGGGGCAATTTGGAGCAATCAAATTACCTTGATCCATTATTTTGGTCTGTGGGAGGAAACTGGGGAAACCGGGGGAAACCCATGCAGACACAGGGAGAACATTTGATAAGTACAATTGATTAAGTAAAGTCACATATGTCAGAACAGTACTAAGAAATAGTTTTTGGTCTTGGTTCAAATTTATATGATCTAAATTTACATTTACATACATGTACATTACATTTAGTCATTTAGCGGATGCGTTTATCCACAGCGACTAACAAATGAGTACACCACAAGTCAGTAGTTATGAAAACCAGCTAAATTTGTTAATAAAATTTACTATTATCACCAAATTCACACATAACTGTCTATGTATATGTATATGGACTCTGTGATATATATGCTAATTGTTTGAAAGCCAGCATTTCTTTGGTAGACAAGACACTAGCTCGCTGGCACATACACTCCACCCTTTTGCACAAATTCTGATCTTTAGAATATGCTTAGAATACCTGCTGATGATTTACTATAATTATCTACACTACTTTCCCTCTTATTTATAATTGTATAATCAAAGCACTCCTGGGCAAAGAATAATAATATGTGCTGGACTGAGTCAGGAAGCGATATCGGCAAAAATGGCATTTATTCCATAATAAAGAGGAAAAATAAACAAAAACGTGTATTGGATAATGCGTAACATATATGTGATGCTCGTGCGCTCGAACCATCACAAAATGGAGAATAAATAACAAACGGGCATACAGTATGACTAAGACACACGAACGGTTGAACCACTAGAAACATGTAGTTAATTAACTCAGACAACACAAAGGAAAAAGTTACTGAGTTAATTAACTAAACAAGAACCAAAATACAGAAAAAAATGAAAAAGAAAGTGAGGAGTGACCTGGTACTCCTGACAATAATCCTTTCTCTCTAATACAGTAATTTGCATAGAATCATTGTTATTATCATGCACACCATCTTGTTAGTTCTAGTTTGTATGTTTTTACCATTCTCTGCTGAAATAAGGACCTTTGCATTGGCTGGTATTTCTGCAATCTTGGGACATCTGCTCCCTTGCTGCTTATTCTTCTGCAGCACCTGCTATTTTGATGACTTGCTCATCAACTATTGCATCGCTGTCCTTATTTTACTGCTTTGCTTATTGTGCAGTTGCTGTCTGTTTTTCTTTCTGTTGTTCAGAAAACATATTTTCAGTCTTACCTGGAAGTCCAAACCTTCATTTGGAAACACCCCTAACAGTATCCAGCACAAGTATATGGAAATGATAGGAAAACCTCTTAAGCATCCCTCTGTAGTGATACTAATACTGTAAGGCAATTTTTGGGGGGAATTATAGAGCTTCAGGCACTCAGATGCCCTAAGCACCTGGCTGGATTAGTAAAATCCCTTGGATTAAATGTTGCCAATAATTTTGCATCCCATAACACCATCTTGAATTCTGAAGCAACTTAGCCTTCTCTTAGCTCAACCAGAGTTTTATAACAGAAATTCAAAATTTTGTAAAATCTCCTTACTGCAATTTTTACTATGCCATCTTACAAGACTTTTACAGCGTGTATCACTGTGACTTCATTGGATTGCACATTCACTACCACAGCTCAGATTCACTATGAGGCTGAATGTAATTTTCTAGACACTGATGTTGCCCAACACTGGTAATACCTACTAACGCTCTTTAGCAAGCTATTCGTGTCAGCTTCACTGACAGTCTGAATTTTGACACTCAAATTATTACTTTTATTTTTTTTTCTTCTCCAATTTTTCCAGGTTTGCTTGTTGCTGAGGCAGCATGACTCCTTTTGCCTTTTGTCCAATCTGATACAATATCCTTAATGAAGTAATTATTCATTCTCCACTGCATTTACTGAAATTGAACTTCAACTGAAGTGTCAGGTGTCTAGCCTACCACCACCTTTCCCCCACTGCCATACTGATAGTTTTATAATTGTATTGACCTTATATTTACATTTATATTTAGTCATTTAGCAGACGCTTTTATCCAAAGCGACTTACAAATGAGAACATTACAAGTCAGAACATTACAAGTTATCAAATATGCTAAACTCCTTAGAGGCAACACAATGCCAGGACATCATGTATATTTATATAATTTGTCTGACTGTTGATTGGTGTAGTCTATATTTATTTAACGGTGGTTTTGTAATCTTTTCCAACTTTTTGAGCATAAATAACTCTTTTTCTGTGGTCCTCAGAAACTTTTATTTTGTTTTGTGATGCACTTTTCAAAAATGTGTTGACCATCAAACTTAGATTCCTGTTCTTTATCTGTCCACTTACACCTTAGAAATTGTACTTTATATTATCTAATAAATAGACAGGTTCACATACCTTTTTATAGAAATATTAGTGAGTGAGTTATCTATTTTGTTTAGATAAAGATGTGCTTTTATAATAATTGGTTATTCACATGTCAAATGATTAGTATGCCATCAGTGAAATTGTAACAATATTTTATCCTGATGTAATTATCTAAAACAATAACAGCTAAAATGTAAAGAAAAACGTTTTTTGACCTTTAATTTGAAAATCTGTTTTCAAGTACCGGTAATTGCAATTAGATGTGTACCGTAATCTAATGAGATGCAATTTAGTGTGTTCAATTTTATATAATAATAACAATATATTGTTATGTATAACAATATAATATTTGTTATAGTTTCAATAATACTTTATGAAAGTCCCAACAATGCACAAATTTACAGTCTCATGGTTGTGTGTGTGTGTGTGTGTGTGTGTGTGTGTGTGTGTGTGTGTGTGTGTGTGTGTCAATGTTTTGATGCGTATGTTTATCAGAGTACATTTACTGAACTGGAAGCACAAGAGACACTAACCTTGCTTGACACTGGCTGCTCGTGTGGAAGCTGAAGTGAAAAAGCACATGCTGGCACAGCTTTTGATTTACCTTTAATCATATTTATGCCTACCACTGGAAAGGCAAGTTGTGCATTACCAAAGTGGGGTAAATGGGCTAAGGGAGGTTGTTGTTGTGGTGTGTGTGTGTGTGTGTGTGTGTGTGTGTGTGTGTGTGTGTGTGTGTGTGTGCGGGGGGGGGGGTAATGCTTGTTAGTCTACTTCAATATTCACCAAAAAACCTATAATCTGTATAATATAATTCTAAGAAACTAAAGAATTGAACAAAATGATGCATTCAAATGTTATTGTTGCGTTTGCTGTAATAAATGAGTATTGGTGCCCTTCTAGCATTTGAAAAGTCAGCAGCACACAAAAAAGGTTTGATTCTAACAAGCTTCTTTAAACATTGTAGTCAATTTCCAAAAGAAAGCCATAGCTACATTTATTGTGAGAAAATTTATTGTGTGTTTGAGCTATTCTAAAGTAATTTGCATGTCTAGGCAATGCAGTTAATAAGGACTGCAAATGAGGTTACTGGATATTTGACATGTCTGTTAATCTGGTTTTCTTACAATCTTATCAAAGAGCATACATGCCTTAAAATAGCCAGTGGAGAGTCAATCATAATACTTTATTTTGAGAATGTAATTTTCTTGAGCCTCGCCAGTAATTAACCTCACTACAAAAAGTATTGAAAGCACCATAGTTCCAGTTACACTGCACCAAAAGGCTGGATTTTGTACTCTAGGCTACAAGGAGACAATGTGAGGGAAAGGGGATGAAGTGTAGATTCTTTTTTTTCTTAATGTTTTCTGTCCTTCTTAATTACTTGTTTTAATTCCTTTTTTAAAACAGCTGCCTCTTTTTGCTCTGCTAAACTGGAATTTTATTTACTATTATTTCATTGCTGGCTCATCAGAGAGGTCTCTACCTAGTCAGCAGGTTCAAGTAAAAAAAGGCTATCAAATACACTGGCAGATAATTGACAGGTTAAACTTGCTTTAGTAACAACATAGTAAAAGAAAGATCCAAAAATATATACGGGAATGTATCTGTAAAGTTGTTTAATCTGCATATATATACAGTATATATATATATATATATATATATATATATATATATATATATATATATATATATATATATATATATATATATATATATATACATACTTCATATACTGCAACATATGTCCCTTTTGGTTATGCATTTACTAAACAGCAGGTAATTTTAATAAAAAAAATACCTTTCCTTAACAAGTACTATTATTTACATTATCATTCATTCATTCATTCATTCATTATCTTTCGCTTAATCCTCTACTAGGGTCGTGGGGGGGGCAGTTCCCATGCCCAACCAGGGGAAAATGTTTCAAGTGCTGAGCAGATACACCCAGCACAGGGTGCCAATCCATCGCTGGGCACACTCACTCACACATACATAACATACGTAACATACATAAACACACTTTATATGGGGCTATTTAGAGCATTCAATTCATGTTTTTGAACTGTGGGAAGAAACTGGACAACTGTGGAATTCTAACCTGGATCCCCAGAACTGAGAGGCGAACGTGCTAACCACTAAGCCACCGTGCCACCCATATTTACATTGTTATTTATGTTTTATTTATATATTTACATTATACATACATAATATATATTTACATTATATTGTATATTTATTCATTCATTCATTCATTCATTCATTATCTCCCGCTTTATCCTCTATTAGGGTCGCGGTGGGGTTCCCCATGCCCATCCAGGGGAGAACGTCTCAGGCGCTGGGCGGACAGACCCAGGACAGGACGCCAATCCATCCCTGGGCACACACTCACTCACACAGACACACTCTATATGGGGCAATTTTTGAGAATTCAATTGTCTTGATCTATGATTTTGGACTGTGGGAGGAAACCACACAGACACGGGGAGAACATGGAAACTCCACCCAGATGGGGATTCGAACGGGACGGGGAACGTGCTAACCACTAAGCCACCGTGCCGCTATATTGTGTATGGTTACAGTAAAATAAACATCTAAGTACTACTGCAAATTTGAGTTGAGATTCCTTTGGAAGTTGCAATTTCCAAGGAGACAGCAAAGAGAACCTGATATGAGTTGAAGGGTGAGAGATAAGAGTTGATTTTAAACAACCAGGCAAAAGGAAGAACCGAGTACAACTAGCCTTTGCCCAGCTGCCACACTCATACTTATTATGTACCAGGCATTTTTTAAAAATGTTAGTGTGTGCCACTTACTCCTAATGTGTTATCACACTTAATGTTTTAGTTTGCTGCTTTCGACATAAATGAATTGTTAACATGCCAATCTAAATTGAAGGCAATCTCGGGGCAAGTATGAAGGTACAGAATGACTGGTGGGTTTTATGTTCAAAGCACATATACAGAAGACATTCAAGCACACATACAGAAAGCACAGACATATGTAGTACACATATGCATATTTCACACTATGCACATTAGCATGTTTGTGACTACTAGGGCTATTATTCTGCTTGAATAATCATACAACTGCTTTTGGTCAAAAATAATACTGTGTAAAAGATGTAATCTGCCATCTGAAAAACCTAAAAATACATACTTTTGCCATTGTTGTTCTTTTAGATAATTGTACTTTGTGCATTTGACATGAGTTGGAGACTGGTGGTGGTGATAATGGTAGTGTTGGGGGATGGGTGGTTGGCGGTTTTGATTTAAGTTGAATGGCATGTTAAAGAATGTGTGCCAAATGGCTAAAACATGTTTGTTTGTGTCTCTACAATATGTTGGCAACAGGTGGGCCTAATCAAAAAGCATGGAACATAATTGTATTATTCAATTAAGAGGGTCATGGGAACATGGTTTTTAAAATTACCAGCTAAACTATACCTATTCCCCCAAAATGGCAGCCTTACACAACATTACCAGTATACTGCTGTAACATGCCAACAATGTGATTCATGTTTTGAGGTGCCAAGAAAATTACTCTTAATTTGTGCCCTTGAATATATGCATGTTGTATTTAAAATGTTAATGGAGATAAGTCACAAAATTATACTATTTGAAATGTCCTTCGATTACAAGTCTTACCAGCCAATACCTACATTTTAGAACATTTTACGGGCATGCAGTACAACAGTATCAGTTTTAAACATGAAAATATTGTACAAAACTTTGCAATGCTCCATATAATGATGAACCCTTTACTGTGCAATACAACCACTTTGATCTCATATCTCATATGTATCATTTTATTCAACTATAGAGCTCAAAGGCCTGCTATAATTGTATCCATTTATAGACTTAACATTAGATCAAGGTCACAAATACAAGCATCCGATGCTCTAAAATATTTTAAATAGGGATGAAACCTGCCAGGCTACATTTATATAGGATGAGAAGCTATTTAAGACACAAGCACAGAATGGGATGCCAGCTGGCTGCCTTGTGATGCCAAGAATCTGGTGTACCAGCAAAGGTTTGCTGGCCAAGCAAAAGCGATCCAACCTCCAATGTGTGTGTGCACATATGCAGGGCTTCATATTTATTATAAATGTGGCCAACACATACTCATTATTATTGACACTGTTGACAGAGATGTCAAAATCACAGTGCTGGTTGTTTATTCTATGTGCTCGTTTTAAATTTGATGTAGAATTTAGGAACTTTTTTTCACTAATTAACTTTTTAATTTTTAGTTCATTCTTTTTTTTTTTTTTTCAATGTCCTCTAGTATAAATAGCATTTCAGGTTGAGAGCATTTTGTAAAATGTGATAAAAACTAAATTCTGTGAACAAATCAGAAGACAATATTAGACTTTTAATAATTTATTTATTGTTGAAACTAACTTAGTACTATTTTTGCGTGGTAAAGCTATGTGAACCTTTAAGTTTATTCGATATTTTGAAGGTGAACAAAACAATAATTCGACAGTGTAGCTGGATTTCTCCATAACTACTGACTTGTGGTGTTCTCATTTGTAAGTCACTTTGGACAATCAATAAAATGACTAATACTTGTGCCCATGAGTTGTGTTTAATTTAAAGGGTATGTGTTATAAAAATTAGACATGGATTGATACTGTAACAAGGCTAGAGGCTTTTTTTCTCTAGCTATGCAAAATGGCCCAGATGCAGCTGTGATTCCTTACACCTGCAGATGCATCTGTTACCAATTATGTTACCAGCATTGTGTAGTTCAAAAAGCTGGAACATTTTATCCTCATATGTTGAATCAGATTGGAGGAGTGCTTTCATTTACCATGCATTTGTTACCACACACAGCTAACGTATCCATATCCTAAGTTGGCTGTGTTTTTGGGTGCTTGTTTTTTTTTAAGTGCATTAAGTCTCTCCAGAACCACTGAAAGTAAAACGGGTCATAAGCGTTAAGCCGCTAACACAGTTCCACCGATGAACAAAGCCAAGGGCTGTCCTTGCTTGATCTCTATTGGCTTGACTCATGCAGCTCCAACTCCAACGTCATTGCTTAAGTGGGTAGCTGGAAAAGACAAAGGATTGCTGGATCAGTAACCCCCTTTTTTCTTTTGTTTATTTTTTTCATTTTTCTTATGGTATGCACACACTCTGAGCTAAATGTCTTTGTTCTTGTACAGTAGTAATTGTAGAGTGCCACCTGACATATATCACATGTACATCTGAGGTATTGTCAGGTGCTATGTGGGGTATGTAGTATGGGCATGTGCTCCAAGATATTTTTGTGGCAGGAGCGCAGCAAGACTGGAGATTAACGCACCTGCCGTGGCTCTGCTAATGTACGTGTGTGGCCTTTATAAGCTGGAACATCTCATGTCACGGGGAGATATATCAATCATGAGCTGCAGGAACACGAGGCCACAGCCAGTCCACCAGCCAAAATTTGTATTTTAATGTATTTTGAATACTATGGTAATAAAGCCAGCTCCTGAGCTTGGGAATTTTATATTGCTTTTATTAAGTTTATTTAATGATGTTAATGTTCTTATCAGAAAATACGTTTCTGTCTAACGTGGATGGGTAAGGCATAACCAGACTTTTTACCAGCATGCTGTTCCATGTAGTGGGCCACATGTTTTTAAATTTAACAGGGCACGCACTCAACCTAATTTACTATGATTTTACCTTCAAATTATTCAATATTACATACGTCGCATACTACCCACCGTTATGTAATATTAGATCAGTCTTATTAAAAAATGAATGACCAAACTACTTTACCAGTATATACAGTATTTGTTTTATTTGTTTAATTTTGTTCTTTTTATTTTACTTTTAGAACAAATTTGATGTTGTTTTAGATAAAAGTTTATGGAAAAAAGTTAACGAATTTTTAAGCACTACCAAATTTATTTTACAAAAGCACAAAGATTTTTATAATAAAAATAATAATAATATCTAATAATATATAAGACTCCTTAATGTGATACCTCAAGTGACTTTGCATGAGTGATAAATGTAGTCAAATGGCCTTAATGGTACTTTGGAGGACCATTTTCACTTAAGACTGCCAGCTGCTAAATCAGGAAATGAAAAAGAGTGAAAGCTGCAGCAAAAGTGTGATTAAGTTCTCTGTGCCAAATATGACATTGACCTTACAGACTGTTATTAGAAAAAAGATACAAAAGGCATCATATTGTGATATAGGAGATCATTGGTGTTTACTGCATGCATGTTAAATTAATATTTGTACAATATTCAGAAAATTAAAATGACTTCTTTTGCAGCAGAACACATAGAACCCATAGACCCACAGGTCTCAGAGTACTTGTGACTTACTGATCTGCCAGTCCAGATTTGACTGCTTTTGTATGGCAATGTGTATGGCATATTATAAAGATGAGAATTAGAACACATCCTATTATGTAGTTAAACTAATGGATTAAGAAAGACTAATATAAAAGCTTAAAATGCTGCATCTGTTATTGTTAATTTCAGCATGATGAAAAAGTGACATTTTTCTTTTCAGCAAGTTCTTGATTTTTTACATCATTCTTAATGTACTGTATAATTGGACATAACATTACATTACATTTCCATTTAGTCATTTAGCAGATGCTTTTATCTAAAGCGACTTACAAATGAGAGGACAACACAAGTCAATAGTTAACAAAAAGACAGCTACACTGTAGAAATTTTTTAAACCTTATCATTTTCCGATCCCACTTTTTTTGTAGTTTTTAAAAAAACATTTATAACAAGTCTCAGCTGCACAGACAGAGTTTTGAAGATTTTTCCATCATTTAGCAATGGTGAGCAATACTGAGTGAGAATTAGCACCACGTTGAGGTTAAATCACCAGGCGACATTCATCACTAGAGTGAAGTACACAAGTTGGAGTGTATAGATTGAAGGTAAAAGGGAAAGATCCAGAGACTGTCCTGTAGGTCAGAGTCAGTGCCTTCTACTAAATGTGAGTAGCTACAGAGTAGTGTAGTGACATGATTGGACATGGTTGGACAATTTCATTTCAGTGTTTTAAGGTTTGTTTACCCATGTTTGTTACAAATATTATTAGGTCATTTTTAGGGAGAAAGAAGAACATGCAAGAACAGTGAAGTCAATAACATATTAACTTAAAAAATTAATCAGATAAATCCACTATCCCTACGACTTTATTCTCAGTAGAATTACCAAGACCATGAGGGGAAATATTTGCATATTTTAAATTTAATAGCAGAAAAACATCTCAAGAATCAGCGATAGTGCATGTTCTTCATTGTGTAGCATAACCTTTTTATTTACTGTTTGTGAATGTCTGGGGAGTGAAGCAACCAGTTGCTGGTATTTTCCAAGTGGAATATTGTCCTATACTTGTCTGATGCAGGATTCTAGATCCTCAACAGTATTGGGCCTTTGTTGCTGGACGTCTTTATCTGTCTACTATTGTCTTTTATATCATCACTAAGATAGCTTACAAAACTTTTCTATGGATAATTATTTTGGTTTTCTTTCCTATAAATTTAAGCAGATGTTAATGCTCTTCAAATTTACTACAAACATAATTTTTACTGAATAAACTTCTTTTTGGCCCTTAGTATTCTGACTATTATCTATGTCCCATGATAGGTGGACAATTATGTAGAAGAAGCTTAATTCACCCATTGCTAGCTAATTGCCACATACTTAAGGAGTGTAATAAAAATGTGATTAAGTAAAATACCTGTGTCATTAACCTAACCGGGTTAATATAGGAATCAGCAGGGCTTAATAAACAAAAGCAGTGGGGCCTGTTTCATGTGGGGCCAATTAAAAACCTGCCACCATTAATTACATGAATGTCTATTTAAATGAAAGTTTTCAGTTGTTGTTAGTTGGTGTAAATCTTATTGCTTATGTAGTTAGACATTCACGTTGAAAACTCTCCAATGAAATTATTTGTGGAATGCTGTTTGTTATTTGCTTCTGAATTATTAAAGTTATATGTAAACACACAAAAATACACAATTTCATTGAACTTATCATCTAATTACACATGGAATATATGCACTATGAGTTTTATAAAAACTGGTTGTAACCTCCTGGGCAGTTGTAGTCCTGTTCTGCTGTCATATAACTGCCAAAATGCCATCGAGGCTAATATAACAAGGCCAATTACTCACATAAATCTACATTAAATCTTTAAAAGTCTCATAGTCACAATCATAAAAAAAGGGTATAGATTAGCAGCCCCGTAGCCATGCTCAAATTCAATTCGTCAGATTTTCAAATAACTACAGGGCATGTGAAGACAGAATTGAAATGCTGAGCACAATGGCAGGGTCATTAGGCAGGAAAAGAAATGCTGAAGACCCATTCATTTTATTTCATAAAGCTTCAAATAATTATTAAATGCGTCTTCATTTAAATATTACCAATATGTACCCTATTTTAGGTATGTGTGCTTTTTATGTTTTTATAGGTATGTGTCATTGGAGTATTTTGAATCTAAAACTGGATAATCATGTATTGCACAGAACTAGATAACAATGTTAAAGCTAAGAAATAAGCACAGGAACAAATGACACCATGATATTTAGTTTGTGCAAACTTATGACATCTATCGACTAATGTAATAGTTTGTGCAACATATTTCATTAAATGTAAGTTTAAAATATTATTAATTTGATTAAATATAGACTACACACCAGAAAGTCTACCCATCAAACAAAAGCAGTTTAAATGCATATTATAGTTTGGCACATAGCTTTTCTGAATATTGCTACATAGCTTGTCTGAATTATTAAATGATAAAATATATTTATTAATACAGCATTCCTATTGGATAACATTGTCAATTATGTTAGAATTCATCCATTCATTCATTATCTTCCGCTTTGTCCTATATTAGGGTCGCCAGGGGGTTCCCCATGCCCATCCAGAGGAGAATGTCTCTGGCGCTGGGCAGATACACTCAGGACAGGGCGCCAATCTATCAGTGGGCACACACACACTTACACAGACACACTCTATATGGGGCAATTTGGAGAACTCAATTGACTTGATCCATGTTTTTGGATTGTGGGAGGAAACTTGAGAACCTGGAGGAAACCCACATGGACACGGGGAGAACATGGAGACTCCACCCAGATTGGGATTCGAACTGGGAATCCCTAGTGCTGAGAGGTAAACGTGCTAACCACTAAGCCACCGTGCCGCTCTGTTAGAATTCAGTTCAAAAAATAAAAATTCACATTAGTCTAGCTGCTCTGCTTGACTGAGTTCATTCTTATTTAGGCACAAGAAATTTTATGTCGATAATGTATCATGGGATGAGCAGTAGCCTATTTATGTTAAGTGGCTCATCTGTTGAAATGAGTATTTAAACTAAGATTTTTCAATCTTAAATTTTAAAGTTTCACATATTTTTTTTATTAGACTCCACAGAAAAGTTGGGAACTTATGGGAAACAAAGTTTCAGTTAAGAAATCAATGTCTGCTACATATTTTTTTTTCTTTTTGCTCAGTAATAATAATAATAATAATAATAATAATAATAATAATAATAATAATAATAGGGCGGCACGGTGGCTTAGTGGTTGGCACGTTCGCCTCTCAGCGCTAGGGATTCCCGGTTCGAATCCCCATCTGGGTGGAGTTTCCATGTTCTCCCCATGTCCGCGTGGGTTTCTTCTGGGTTTTCCGGTTTCCTCCCACAGTCCAAAATCGTGGATGAAGTCAATTGAATTCTCAAAATTGCCCCATATAGAGTGTGTCTGTGTGAGTGAGTGAGTGTGTGCCCAGCGATGGATTGGCGCCCTGTCCTGGGTCTATCTGCCCAGCGCCCGAGACGTTCTCCCCTGGATGGGCATGGGGAACCCCACCGCGACCCTAATAGAGGATGAAGCGGGAGATAATGAATGAATGAATTAATATTAAATGACTGTAAATGATAATATTTTGGTTATTTTTGTTGTTGTTTTTTTTCTTAGCTTGTTATATTTCTCATTTTCTAGATTTCAATCACATCTTTTTGCTATGTTAGTATCTAATATTTCCATTGCTGTTGTTTTTTAATATTTCAAGTTTCTTTCAGGCACCTTTGTCTTCTTCATCCTGAGTAGATGGTTATAAGAGCATGAAATTAATACTATGAAATATAAATCTCTATGAGCGACTGGTTGTGTCATTAAAATTCCCTGCCCTATCACAGTATGTCCCCATACCTCTGCTGCGATAGGAGGACATGTGGCAAATTACCCAATGACTTTCAAAGGTTATCAGCCATTTACAATGATGACCCCCTACTCTGGAATATCCATTCTCAGTTCCCCCTTTTCAAACGGCTTCAGATTTTTTCAGGATATATTTAAGAGGAATGTATTCTGTTTACTGCTTTCATATATATTTTAGAATTAAATTAATGATTTCATTTATGAACCTTCAAATGGTTTAAAGTCCAGCTCATTTCTATAAACTGTCCTATCAAAGTCACATTGGTCTGCTGATATTTCTAGTTCTCAAGAAATCAAGATTTTTTCACTAGGGAACATGACTATATAAACTCTTCAACAAGTAATGGAACAGCATTTTTAAGCTGGTTTTTGCAACCAAATCCCATTTTAATATTAAATTATTTCTTGGCATTTAACTGAACCTACTTTAGTTGTTTCAATTTTATTAAAATACGTATTATCAAGTTAAATATCATGTTGAAACTTTACACTTTATTTTCACACTGTTTTCACATTATTTTTATTACATGATGTTTAGAGTATTAAGACATTGCTGAAATATTTTGTGATAAATCATTTTTGTAAGCTGTTGGGTGTAAAAGCTAAATTTTACTGACTTCAACACAACAGATGAACTTTGTATGGGGCGAAAAAATAAAAGTTTTGTGTCACAATCCTAAACATGGAGTCCTGGGTGATGTTAAAAAGGGTTTTAATGCAGAAAACAAACACTCATGCACAAGCAAACAGGATGGGCTAAACGTTACACTCACCAGAAATAACCAACTAAGGAGGTTTTAAACAGACATGAGTAAAACATGAGACAAGCAAACACAGCTGATTATAATGAAGAGACATAAGCAACCTTACAATGATTTATTAAATGAATAACAAAGGACAAAACACACAAAGGTCTAGTCCTGACAAAACACAAAGTCTGATCAGAGACACAATTTATATACCCCTCTGACACAAACTGCAAGAGATTGAATAGACTGTGATGGAATAAATTTAAATTCCTGCCAGTGGTTTCTAGTCTTTTAAAGTTTGTGGGGGAGACCATCTTAGTCACTACAAAAAAAGCTGCTTGCAGAAAACTGCTGCTCAGCTGCAACAGCGAGGCATGTACATGAACACCAGCCTCTCGGTTTTTCTTTCAGCAATCATGGCATGACTTATTTTGATGTTATGGCCACCCAGCATCGCAGGGATGCCGTGTCTCCAGATGCATGACAGCCAGTCCATCTGAAAAAAGAAAAAAAAAACACACAAAAGCACACAAAAGCAGTCCTCCAAAATCATGCAACATAGGAGCCCTAATGTCTCAGTCTCTGATGATCTGCAATTTTTTAATGGCTAGTCACATGATTGGCTTCAGATATTATTATTCACATTTTACTTCTAACCACGTTGCAAAATGTGATAGTTAATTTGTTTTTCCTTTTAGTGAGCATACTTCTAATAAAGGTTGGGTTTATGTGACATGTCAAATAAGAAATCAAAGGGTTAAGCAATATTGTTTTTAAAAAAATTAAAAGATTATGACAAGTTTTCTCAAGTTAAAACAGTTTTGAGAGTCTTAATGAAATGTCTGTGATTTATAATACTCAAAATCCTTTTAGAGTAAACTATTAATGTATATCTGTCTGTATTAATACCCGGTTTTAATACACAATTAGGTGGTGTTTTTCTTTAAATACTAAAAAACATAGTCCTGCTTTGCACCCCATGCTACCTCTTTGGAACTGTTTACAATGTAAACTATTTCATGAAATTACAGCATATTCAAATTTGGATTTAGCTCAATTTAAGTCATCGCTCATAAACATTCAAAGAAAACTACAGAGTATTAATTTTCACAGTTTAAAATATTTTTTTTGTAAAACTGTGAACTGTTCATGGTTACATTATGCCAGTAGCTGGTAGTTTACTCACAGAAACGCTTTTATTTTTACTTTTCTTGCCTGCATTGTAGTGAGCAAAACTGCTTGCACACTTACATTTTTTTGCACACTTACACTGCTTTTGTGTGTTGTAGCTGCTCAATGGCAAATCAGGACAATCAATGGCCAGGACAGGGCGCCAATCTATCGCTGGGCACACACTCACTCACACAGACACGCACACATACACACTCTTTATGGGGGAATTTTGGAGAACTCAGTTGACTTGATCCATGTTTTTGGACTGTGGGAGGAAACTGGTGAACCCGGAGGAAACCCACGCGGACACGGGGAGAACATGGAAACTCCACCCAGCTGCGAATCCTCCCGGTGCGAATCCCTAGTGCTGAGAGGCAAACGTGCCCTACTGTATAACATATGTAAGATAATAAATGTTGATGATAATAAATAAAAATAAATAAATAAAACTTTTCTATAGTGTTTTTGCTTTGGTTTTACTCATCCTCAAAATAAAAACGAGAGCTGTATAGTAGTTTTGTGTCCATCTTTATGTCTTTGTGTATAATCTTTTATTAACTGTATTGAACACAATGTTGGTTACAATGTTGATTCGAGCTACTGTTGTAATATTTTACTGTGGAATATTATTTATAGGGAAATAATACAATTTACAAATGTGTAAGTGGCAAAATTATGTGATCCTTTGCTTTCAGTACAACCATTATGATTCTGTGGTGGCGGCCTTCATGTCTCTGTAAAGATTAAAGACTTTTGAGGTTTTTAATTGAAATTAAGTTTATGCACCTTTAGTTTTTTCATCAATACATTTCCACGATAACCAAGTACTAAAATTGACAAGCATAAATTTGTTAACCAGTATTTGTTAACCACTATAGATCAAATTGCAGGTGATATTACAAGTCAGTAAGGTTAGTATTTAAAACCATCATTGACATCAAATGTAATTATATCTATTATACCATCACAAGTTAAAATTAAAACCGGCTAAACTAATTATATAAGATGAATGTGAACTTTTGTGGCCTTTACATTATGATCTCCTTATCGAGATTTGAACCTGGATCCCCAGCACTAAGAGACAGATAGGTTAACCACTATGCCACCATGCCACCTTAAAGGGTGAAATTTAAACACAGTATCTTAAACACAGTAAAAACAAAACCTGTGTAATTGTATGTATTATTGATTATCCATCCATCCATTATCTTACGCTTTATCCTATACGGGGGGGGGGGGGTTCCCCATGCCCATCCAGGGAAGAACGCCAATCTGGACGCCAATCTATCGCTGGGCACACACTCACTCACACAGACACACACTCTATATGGGGTAATTTGGAGAATTCAATTGACCTTGATCCATGTGTTTGGACTGTGGGAGGAAACCGGAGAACCTGGAGGAAACCCACGCAGACACGGGGAGAACATGGAAACTTCACTTATATTAGGATTTGAACCGGGAATCCCTAGTGCTGAGAGGCGAAAATGCTAACCACTAAGCCACCATGTCACCCATATTATTGATTATACCATTAAATTCTAAATTTATGTTTTAATTGTATCATATAAGCAGGCTGGGTGCTAGAGTGAAGGTGTGTATGGGCATGTAAAACACTATAGATATTTTTGTAAAATACTGTCATTTTCTATCAGTGTGTGATTGCACATCGGTTTGTGCTGTAAGGCCTCCTGAAAATGGAGGAATCTTTGTTGCTTTCATATAATCCCTTCTTCTTTATTCCTTGATTTTTAGTTTAGCCAAGAATAGGATAGGAGGGGGAAAAAGTTAGGGGATAAAGCATCATGATATATTATATTTATTTTGCTGTGAGGATTTTTAAACTTAACATTCAACGTTGTTGCTAGCAAGTCAAGTAAATGCATCTTGCATACTTATATCCATCAACCCACAATATTTCACAATAAAAAGCTGGTCATGGGCAGTACATAGTTTTTCTTTGATTATGCTGCCTCAGTGTTCAACCCACTGTTTCCAACCCTGTTTGCATCCCCCTCCCAATGATGTGAATTTAACATAGAATTGCAGTTAGCTCATGATTCAAATAGTGACCTAATTTTTGCCTGGCATGCACACACTGCTGAGGGAGTAAGAGAGACGAACTCATCTTCTCATACAAAGGGTGTTCTAGCTCTAATCACACAAGCACTTCATAAGAGCAGTTGCTAATGCGCTTTCCATTTCTCTCTGTTAAACATAATTCATGCATTTGGATGCTTTGGTCGTGTGACCTCATTCGATTTGATTCTATTCACTTCATTTGGATTATCAACATTTGGTTCCCTTTTGTTTCTGGATCTAACATTTGAAAAAAAAAAAAAAAAAACTTTTTAAACTTTGCCAGTGCTTGCTTTATTGTCAAGTTTGTGTTTCTCTCCATGCATGTTCAATTACAGCATGGTATGTATAATGATTTCAACTGAATTTAATAGGGAAGCTTTATTTATGCATTGCTGAAAGTGAATTACCTCCAGCTTTCTTACATAGCCATAAGATTTCTGTTGGGTGAGAGCACTGCTTCAATTTCCAAGGCTTTTTTAAAAAAAGATCGTTGGGCTTTCCCACCACTTTCGCACCTCATGGTTGACATGCAGTTGACGATTGTTATCTCAAAATTCATAGATAAGCCTTGGTTGGCATGCCCCAGCTACAGCATTTACTGCACTAATACAAGGAAGACTGTCCATGCTGACAATCAGCCACACTACTAAACCTCTTGTGAAATGGCTGACTTAGTCAATAGAAGAGCTATTGTTCTGCTAGAGTGCCATCCTTTCATTCTCCCCTAGAGATGACTTCCTTTCAGACGAAAAAGCTTTCATTTGCTGTAATTATCCTTAGTATTATTTGTAGGCTTAAGATTGTATCCTGTGTACTGAGGTGGAAATGCATTTTATGTGGAATAGATAAAGTTTGTGTCCACTTCAGTATATTTAAACATAGCTTTTATCTATATTCTTAAACAGAATATATAATAATTTTTTTATGTTTGATGCTAAATTCTTTCTGCATTAATTTATTCATTTATTATCTTCTGCTTAATCCTCTACTAGTGTCACGGGGAGGGTTCCTATGCCCACCCAGTGGAGAATGTTGCGGGAGGGCGCCAATCTATTACTGGAAACTGTTTTTTCAAAATCAGTAAAATCTATACAGTGATGAAGCCAGTTCTCTCTCAAAAAAAATGCTTTTTCAGGAAGTATTGGGTTTCACTTGCTTGATAATTTTTTTCTAATAAAGGCTCATTTCAACTGTTTAGGACTTTTGGAAAAAATAATAGAAAAGGAAAGATGAGCTACCTTAAATCTTGTGGCATTTCAACAGTAAAGCATCCTGAAACCACTCATGATTTTGGTTGCTTTTCATGCATGATAATAGGCTCAAAGTTGGCATCGAAACTTTCTCCAATAGCAACTTCAATTATACAGAAGCAATTTGATAATGAAAAATGCTTTTGTCAGCATGATGAAGGACCATGCAATAAGGTAAATTGATAACTAAGTGACTCAAGGAACAAAACATTTAAATTTAGGGTTAATGGCCAGAAAACTTCTATTATTTGAATCCCATTAAAAAGCTGTGGTCAGTCTTCAAATGGTGCACAAACAAAACCCACACATTGAAATATACTCTGAAAAGTAATTAGGCAAGAATGATTTGCATCATTCAGGATTTGGCCCAGAAGCATGATGTCCAGCGTGCCCAGGGTAAACTGAAGAAGTTTTGAAAACAAGAATAATAAATCTTTGCCCTTAACTTTATGTATATCAATAAAAGTATGAAATGCTTATAAATGCAATTTAGTATGTCATAAACTGAGAAAAAGTCAAAAGCTTTTCATTTCATTATCTTCCGCTTAATCCTTTACTAGGGTCTTCCCCATCCAGAAGAGAACATTTCAAATGCTAGGCATTTACACCAGGACAGGGCGCCAATCTATCGCTGGGTTCATTGCTCCTGGGTGCTGTACCAACCATCAAGTTGGGACACTTGTAAGTCACTTTGGATGAAATTGTTTTCTAAATAACTTCATGGTAAACTCCACCCAGATTAGGATTCGAACCCAGATCATTAGCACTGAGAGGTGGACATGTCAAACACTACGACACCATACCACCCTTAACTCATTCACTAATTTCATTATCTTCTACTTAATCCTCACTTAGGGTCGCAGGAGGGTATCCCATGTCCATCCAGAGCAGAATGTTTTGGGCACTGGGCAGATACACCTCAAGGCACCAATTTATTTCTGGGCATACTTACTCACACAGACACACACACACACACGCATACTATATGGGGCAATTTAGAGCATTCAGTTTACCTTAAATCCATGTTTTTGGACTGTGGGAGGAAACCATAGAATCTGGAGAACACCCACATGAACACGGCGAGAACATGGAATCTCCACCCATTGGGATTCAGACTTGAAAGCGCTGAGAGGTAACCATGCAAACCAGTAAGCCACCTGCTCCACTGCCACCCTTAACTTCTTTTGTATAATAGAAAATATTTTTCTGTTATATCTTAAATTTAACTTGACACTGCAGTATAGTACAATAAAAGTACGCCCAATTAAAGCCTTTCACCATACTTATAACAATAAGTACTCTGGTGGCAGCTTGTTTGTTTAGCTTTCTTCATCGCAATAATGAACATCAGCAGTTTTTCATGATTTTAAATAACAAACATGCAACAGAATGTTTGATTTCTCTGTTTAATTAGCTGAACAACTGTGCTGAATCAATATAAGGCCCACAGAGGAAAAAATAATCACCTTGTCATGCAGTCTTTCACACTACTCACTTGAGTTGCTAAATAATTCTAGGTGGGACCAAAATGCACTAATCCCTAGGCTGGCAACATTGGTTAATAAATGTTAAACTCTACTTCATTTCAATTTATAAGGTAGGTATATTCTACTTGGAGTTGGCCGTTAGCTTTTGTTATTTGCTTTGTGTGAACTGTCTACAGAGCTCTTGTTTTCGCAGTGTTTCCTATACACGGCATGTTGACAGTGTACACCATCACCTGCTGCTTCTCATGCATGGATGAAAGCAAAAACCTCCTAGTTTAGATATGGTCCTTTAAGTGTGAACTTTATTGCAAAACGTAAGATATTACAGGCGACCCATGAACTGCATGAACTGCAAATATCACATGTGACCAATGGATTGCATAAATAAGCTTGTGTTTTAGTTGCTTCTCATGTATAGTAATTGGCTCAAGGTTTGCACGAAAACTTACTTCAAGAGCCACTTCTATGATCCAGAAGTAATTTGGCAATAAACAATGCTTTGCTTAGCATGGTAAGCACCTGCTGCTTCTCATGCATGGATGAGAGCAAAAACTTCCTTGTTTAGATATCGTCCTTTGACTTTGGACTTTAAGAAAAAATAAAAAATATTACGGGTGACCTATGAACCATGTGGATTACATATATAATTGTGTGTTTTGGTTTCTTCTCGTGTGTTGTAATAGACTCAAATTTGGCATCGAAACTTTCTTCAAGAGCAACTTCTATGATCCAGAAGCAACTTGGTAATGAGCAATGCTTGTGTTTTGGTTGCTTCTCATGTAAAGTAATTGGCTCAAATTTGGCATCGAAAATTTAATAAAAATTTTAATGCCATTAAAAAAGCTCTTTTTTCTAAAAAGTGGTGTACAAACAAACCATACATTGTACACCATCACCTTCTGCTTCTCATGCATGGATGAGAGCAAAAACTTTCTTCAAGCAACTTGGTAATGAGCAATGCTTTGGTCGGCATGATAAAAGACCATGCAACAAGGCAAAATTGACAACTAGGTGGCACATTTATGAAACATTTATGGCCAGAAAACTTTCATATTTAAATCCCATCGTAAAAAAAAGCTGTGGTCAGTCTTCATGGTGTACAAACAAAATACATACATTGTACATCACCTGCTGCTTCTTATGCATGGATGAAAGCAAAAACATCCTTGTTTAGATATGTTCCTTTTAGTTTGGACTTTAACACAAAACTCAAAATATCACAGGTGACATATTAAACGTGTGGATTGCTCATGTTTTAGGTTGCTTCTTGTGCATGGTAATAGGTTCAAAGTTGGCATCGGAACTTTTTTCAAGAGCAACTTCTTCTGCTTCTATGATCCAAAAGAAATTTGGTAATGAACAATGCATTTGTCAGCATGATGAAGGACCATGCAACAAGGCAAAATTGATAACTAAGTGGCACAAGGAACATTTAAAACTTTCAAAAAAAGAAAAAAAAACTGGCTAGAAAACATATATTTTAATTCCGCTTAAAAAGTTGTGGTCGGTCTTCAAAAAATGGTGTACAAACAAAACCCACGCATCATCACCCACACACCATCACCAACTGTTTTTCAAGCATGAATGAAAGGCAAAAAAAAAGCCTTGTTTAAGTAAGTAATTTCCATCCATTCATCTAATATCTTCCACTACTAGGGTCACGGGGGGGCACTGGGCAGATACACCTAGTACAGGATAAACATGGAAACTCCACCTAGATTGGAATTCGAACCGGGAATCCCCAGTGCTAAGAGGCGAACGTGCTAACCACTAAGGCACCGTGCTGCCCAGTAAGTAATTTCATGTAATTTATTTATATAGCGCTTTTTACAATAGTACACTCTTACAAAGCAGTTTTACAATGTTGTAAGCCTTTTTAAGGAAAAAACCTTTGAACGACCAAGGCAAAATATTTTCCTTTAAGTTTGGATTTTAATACAAAATGCGCCCTATGAACTGTGTGAATTACATTTAGAATAATACATTTCTTTTATTTAGTTTTCTAACTAAAAGAGGCTAGTGGTTAGAGCTATCAATCTGAAGGTTGGGGGTTCAAATCCCAGGTCCACTGAAGTTACCAATGTGGGTCCTTGAGTAAGGGCCTTAACCCTCATTGCTCCAGGGATGTTGTGATTAACCCTATGCACACCTTGTAAGACGCTTTGGATAAAAGCGTCTGCTAAATGACCAAATGCAAATGTATGTAATATAAAACCAGTATGACATTAGAAAAATAGTAGAAACACTTTGAACATACATAGATGGTAACAATAAGAAGTTTCTAAGATGTGAAGAAAAGCTAAATATAAAATGCAACAATCAGAAAAAATCAGTTACAGGTTATAAGCTAACCTAAAAAGATGGGATTTTAAAGGTCGTGTTTTAGGTCTTACGTGATGGTGTATACACATAGGAGTGCTATACACCGTGTGATTGCAACCCCGAGTGAAAAAAAAGTTGAGTCTGTTTTATGTTTTGGTATTTTTTTTAATACGCTTGAAGATCTGCGATAAAGCGAAATGTTTACTTCGCCGAGCGAAACTAATTAAGGATTAAGAGGAGATTTCCTTAAGCGTGGCACCAATATAGCATCGCAATTAACGCGGGATACACAGCCTGGCAAAGCAGCCCACGTTTCCGTGAAACATGAACCATCCCCGTGCAGACTACAGTCTAGACTCCGGGGTTTGCACAAGCTGCGGGGCGCAGAGCAGCGCGCGTTCGAGGCTGCGCTCGAGTTCAGGAGGAGACATGCATTTCCCCCAATCGGACGCGTAAAACTGCCTGCTATTGGGTCTTTTCCAGCAGCACGAGATAATCCACGTTTGCATCGATATGCGAGGATGTGGCGCTGTGAACGGCACTATAAACGGCACATATCCGACGGAGGGGCGCGTCATCGGAGCGATGAGCGGCGGCGCGCCAGTCAGTCACTCCCTCTCTTCCTGCCTACTTTTAATAGCTGCGTCATGTGACGGCGAGCAGTTGTAAGGCAGGTGCCCCTCTGTTCATTTCCAGTGAGGGGGCACTTCCCTGCACGACGGCACAATCTGGAACGCTTGGATTTTCTTGTTCGTCCTTTGATTTCCCCCCTTTTTCCTTTTTCCTTTTTTTATTAGTTGCTTTTTCCGCGGCCCGTCATTCAGCGGCTGGATGGCGTGGGACAGGTGCAACCAAGAGTCGGTGTGGACGGAACTAGAGGTGAGGTTCGAACGCAAGAATAAACTTAATTCGTCGGCTTCGAATTACGCTCAGGACCGCGGGTGCGCGTCGCGTTGTTAACGCCGTCGCTCGACGGGGTTCGGTGGTACCCAAAAAGCGCAGGAGACAGCGCCGCAGCTCTGGAGTGCCGATGGAAAATCAAAGCGAACGTGACCTAGAAGCTCCGATGTCTAGAAAAGCCCGAGTGTTTTTTTTTCGTGTTTCAGGTCGCTGCTGTCTGGCGCGTCGGCTTGGTAATCCGCTGCTAAGATACGCGGTGGTTAGAGGTGAGACACGACTCTGTGCCGGTCCGATCAGGAAGTACGCGCGACTTACTCTCGAGCACAGAGCACCCATCCGCTCCGAAGCGAGCTGCGTCTCTGCCTGCTTTCATGTTCCAGCGTCAGGTATTGCACACGGGATACTTTCTCCCCTTTTTTGGAATTTTAGCTTTGAAACGATCCGCAATGTGGCTGGAGGTTTAGGGCGCACGTTAGCGCGCACGGTGTTGGATTTTGCAAGCGCCATCGGATATGCAGCTGCTTAATGTTTGTGGATGCTGGAGGAAAGCCTCACACATCCCACTATTTGCAACGGAAAGTCGGATATTCTATTAAGAAAAGGATGGGGTACGGTTCTTGGGGGGTGACAAGGACAGAAGAATGCACCTAGGACTCGCTGTGTATTTTTGTCATTTCTGTAGGAAAATAGTAAAATGTTGGGATGTGTGATACGCCATCCACCTTGTGTCCTTCGGTGATGTCTGATAGTGTTTGGAAAAATGATGCTCTGACAAAAAGTTCCAAATAGTTTAGGTTAGACACTGGGGGAAATTAGTAAGCTAAATTTGATAGCAGTGTGAAAAAAAAACGTAAGTAACTACCAATCTATCTACCTACCTGTCTGTCTGACTGTCTCTATCTCTGCATGTCTACTAGCAATGTAGCAGATAACTCTTCATTTCTCACTGTGCTTACTGAACTGGTAAACATACACCGGAAACTGTCTTTAATGCTTAAATTATTCATGCTGATGCTGGCTCAAGTCAGAGGAGGGCTATTGACTTTTACTAAGTATATCCTGTTATCCTGTTCATTGTACATTGCTAATTTGCATGTTATTTTGTGCCACTATCTGAATGACTCTGTTACCTTAAATTTACGGACCTCTGAATAAGTCCAAACTCGGGCTATGATTACAGAAATGTTACCAAAATAAAAATATGGGGCTAGATAATATAGACAGTGCCAACCCATAAAGATGCTTTTTAGTGTGCTGCCCAGAATGCAAGACTGCAAGACTGCTGCTCTTTATCGTACAGTCTACCAACAGCTTTGTCTTGCTCTGCTTCAGATTTAAATGTAGTCATTTAGCAGACGCTTTCATCCACAGTGACTTACAAATGAGAGAACAATAGATAAAAAATAAAGAAAAAATGAGAAGAAAGAAAAAGATTCAATTCTGATGCAGATGTTGAAATATTATTTACCTGTAAGAATTGATTTAAGCCCTCCTGTTCATCATTATTTGAATCTAGTCTTTATTGTTAGTATGAGTCAGGGCTCTGTTGTGTGCATCTCGGTGATGAATCTGCACAGTCTTGCAGTCAGACCGAAGTGACTTGCATGGTAAATAAAATCCTGCACACAATGCACTTAGTAATTGTGATGATCACATGGGGGTGCTTGGGGGCTTCAGTACACAATGTATTCGTTACTTTCACTACCTGGCCAAATAGGCACAGCGTTTGTCCTCAGCTGAACTGTGGCACAGGCTCCCGTGGGAAAACACAACCTTCCATAAAAAGCTCTTTTTAGGTACTCAATACATACACCGAGGAAATCAAGCACCATGCCATTCTTTCTCCACATTTCTTTATCACAAATACACAAATGCATTGTCTTAGATTAGAAAAATCAAACTAAACAGTGTGATTATGGATGGCTAAGCAAGAATAATTGCAGTGTCTTACCTTCAATCATGCACTGAGCTTTAGTGAGGATGCCATCTATCATTCTGTTATGTTGCATGTACTATTTCTTTGTCAGCTTTTTGACAGCCTCTTGCCAAATAAAGAAGACATGTTGTAGAAGCCTGTCATATCTAAATATATACTAAACAACTGTATAATTTATAATGAGAATACTAGAATAAAGTTATATTTGCTTGTATATAAACATTTGAAACATATAGAAACATATAAAAAATAGTTTGTCAAAAAAATCATCTAAGGTATTAGTTTTCAGACAAAAGTGTTTGCTATTTTTAAACCAATGGAGTTATAAAGCCTCAACTAGGATTGAAGGGTGACAGATTTAAAGGCTGTTGATCCCAGCATTATCAGTTCAGTGAAGCCTATAATTTTTGAGTTAGAAGCCAAGTAGCAGCTGTCATTTTTGTAAAGTAGTCAGTGAGAAGACAAAAATCATACCACAAAACATGAATTAGATGTTTTTTCCTTCGGGGAATTCTAAAAATGTTCTTGTTTCAGAGTTACATGTTGTCAAGGTATGTGTAAAACATTTATATAGAATGAACAGAAAAATCCCTGTCAAGATGGTTAATTGAATAGTGTGGTTTCAGGTGGCTATTTTATGTATTCACTGAAAAACTTAGGAACAATTTGTTTTCATTTTGATTTAAAAATGATTTAAGCCTTATGCAAAAAGATTGACAACAATCATTTGCTATGCTTTTTCAGTGTGCTGCCTTGGTTGGGGAAGACCAACCTCTCTGCCCTGATTTGCCTGAACTGGACCTCTCCGAACTAGATGTCAGCGATCTGGATACAGACAGTTTTCTGGGTGGACTCAAGTGGTACAACGACCAATCAGAAATAATTTCCAGCCAATATGGCAACGAGTCATCTAATTTTTTTGAGGTAAAAAAAGTCATGATTTTGATTTTATGAACGTTTGATTTTATGCACTGTAGGTTTTTTTCAGGCATGTAAGCTGAGCAGCTACAAAATCATTTTAGATGACATTGTTATACAATTATTTAAGACCAAGATATGAAAATAACAGGGGAATAAACTTTATATCAGGAGCTTTGTCACTGTCCTTTAGACTCTATCATCTGGGAAATGCTTTATTCTTTGCTGTATCTCTTTAGGAAATGCTGTCAATAAGCACTAAAGCGCATGCTTATATGGGCTACTTATTGTTAACTATAGTAATAATAAATGATGACCCCTGCATTGTCAATTACCAAGCCCTAAAACGATTTCTTTTTACAGATTAAACCTCATGTGACCTACATATAAGTCATTAAATGATGACAAGAGGGGCATTTTAAAATAGGGAATTTCACTTCCCATAGCTGCAATTGGTAAATCACCAGCTTCTTTGGCAGCCTGGTCCATTTTCATGCTGTCATGTTGATGACAGAAAAGGAGGGGGTTGGAGCTTTACACTTGTTATTTTGTGGCATTTTTATCACTCACACGGAAAGCAAAGTCCAGAGGCAAACAACAGAGGCAGCTGAAACAAAGCAACTGAGACTTGGGCTAAATAGATACTTCATTATGCTTTTATCTGTGGAGGTAGATGAAGGATTCGATAATGTCAGTTTGCTCATGGTAAAACGAAAAAGTGTCAGGTTCAGTGCTTGTTGTATAACTACACAGATATGGACTTTAAAGATAAAGCTATGTTGGGCTCTGTATTCTGTATTCTATGAGCCACATCAATACAGCTTTAATTCTAAGAGTTAGACAGTTTAGTGTCTATAATACCTGGGTGTCAAGGTTTGGTACACAGTAAGAATATAAGGGTCAAGGAGAGGCTAAAATGTGGGAGAAGACTTCACTGGACTTCTGTTTGTCTCATAATAATAATAGTGACAATAATGGGCCATATTGTGTAGACTTAATGAATGAATGTCAATATTTATGTTAATTCATTTGTATGATATAGCACTACAGTGCTTTTCACAGCTACTGACATAAGAACAGAGTTTCCCAACACACCCTTAATATTGGCCAGCAGCTATGAGCAGCCCTTGCAGCATTATTGACATTATTGAAGTTTTTGGGCATTATTGACAGCACTAATGCATGTGAACTGCCAGTACTGGCCTGTGTGGATCACTCCAGCCCACAACAGCAACGTCATGGCAGGTTAATAAATGGCTAGCACTTGTGTAAAGTGACTTGGCAGAACTTTTTCATCCCACCTCTTGCGCTCATTCAAACCTCAGGCAATGTTTTGTTAACCTACACAACTGCAGTGTAGTTAATGGGTGGCCTGTCTGGACTTCTGATCACATACATAGTGTCTGTATGCCTCACTTGCAGTCTAAACTGCTCCATCTTCCACATTCTTCTTTTGACCATTTGCATGACAAGCATTGAAACTGAAATTATTTAATATTTTGCTCTTTTCTGACATTTTTATCTCATGTGCCATTATTCCAAGTCCATTTGTGGTGGCATGCAGGCAGATTATTGAGAAAGATAGCAGGTCACTTCAGGATAGTGATTCTAAAAGTGATGTGTAAAACATCTGTAGCAGTTTAGTAACAATTTTTAGTTGTGTCTTTCAAGCTAAATTTTTTTCTTTCTATAAACAAGCCTTTCTTTTCTTGTTTAATGTAACCACAATTCACATTTTTGAGTATAAGGATTGAGGTGCTGTATTTTTTATTTACTGCTGCAACTTTCATATCTAACATGTTTGAAGCAGTAGCGTGATTGTGTCACATCAGTGCTTCTATCAAATATCATCAAAATAGTAAAACATGACCCAACAAATGGATGTTACTAATGTTTAATATAACAAATCCTGTTTAAATTGCTTTTAAGTAAAGTGCCTAGTCAAAGGCCACTGTTAAAGTTGAAAATTTAATGTCAGTGTTTGGCAGAGAGCTTGTATTGCTGGTTGGATAATTGAAACATTTTGTAAAGTCTGCAAAAAATGGCAAATATTTTTTAAAAAAAGAGCTTTGTGTGGCTAATGCACCCAAATAATTCACAAAAATGTCTTGAACCACTCTTTATGAGTGACTATTGTCATTCAAAATATGGTCATAGCATCACGGAAGAAAACATACGCAGAGGAAACAGTCTGGTAATTTAGTATATTGTTACATAGTTTAGGTTTTATTACCACAATCTTGTATACTCTTGAACTCACCAACTAAAACAACCCCACATCATAACACTTAATTTTCAAAAGAACAGAAGCTGACTTTAGTGGTCACATTGTGTGTGAGTGTGCATGTACACATTTAATGTAATTTATTAAATTTTAATGTTAATGTGTCTCTGTTCAAAATGCTGTGCTACATACCAGGCACACAGTGTCTGTTCTAAAAACAGCAATGGCATTTAGAATTGGTGACATTGAAAGGCCAATACATTCCTTTCCCTTAACATTGTTATAGAGTAGCTATGTATTTTTTTGTCCTTGGGTGTTCTGGTATACTTATTGAGCAAAGCATGTGGTTTTGGCTCCTGGGTAGCACCAGTGCTCCAGCCAAGTTTCTGATTTTCATGTACAATACAAAGAATGGCACTCAACCTGGCACATAGTGGCTGCAGCAGCCTTTTATTTTGAGTGCACTTGACAGCTGATCAAAATAACTGTCCAATGATTGCCTCACTGTATTAGGTCATACGGATAGAGTGTGTTCTTTAGATTTACACTGCATGTCAACAGGGGACACATTGTCAAGTTAAAAACTTGCAGCGTTATATTTCATTTTTACTGAGCCCAAGTACACTTCACAGCTGTGCGAGATATATATGAAGTGGATTGAGGCAGTTCTGTGTGTAATCTAATGACCTGCCAAGTCATCCAGTATTAACCCAATAACCTAGAGGAGTGAGGTGAGAAAGAACATTCGGAAAGAACGAGATGTCCATCCAAATACACAGAAATCATGCATATGCATGAAAGAATATTTTCCTACTAAGGTTTTCCTACCTCAAGTCACTTCGGTCTGGCTGCAAGACTGTTCAGAATTTATATTGTTTTCATTATAAATGGTTGACACAAATATACAAGTACAGAAATCAGATTAAACATAGCTGTGAAAATATTCTGATTGAACCTTTTGATCTGTTACTTGGCTTTGCTTTTATATGAGTTTAACCATATATTGCAATGTGTTACTCATTCATTCATTCATTCATTCATCCATTATCTTCCACTTAATCCTCTACTAGGGTCGTGGGGGGGTTTCCCATGCCCATCCAGGGGAGAACGCCTCAGGCGCTTGGCAGATGCACCCAGGACAACCTATCGCTGGGCTCACTCACTCACACAGACACACACACAAATACACTCTATATGGGGCAAATTAGAGCATCTAATTTACCTTGTTTCCATGTGTCCACATTCTTGTATTTTATCTCTTTGAGTGTATGTGTACGTGACATTTTAATTTATAGTAACACAACCACCTTTGACTCTCTAGCAGAACACTTTTATTGCAGCAGAACATTGGACTCTCAGAATGCATCAACTATTTATTACTTACACCTTAGCCACACGGCATTTATTTCCCAAACAAACAGGCCCTCATACAGCAGCTCCCAGAAAAAAAATAAATAAAAAAACTCTTTATGGATGTCATGTACTACACAGGCATTTCATATACAAATACGGGTTGTAAATGACACTGATTTGGTAGTGGCATTTTTGAGTGTTGCACTGGTATGATTGGATCAGTGCTACTGGCGTTTTTAAGTATTGTCTCCACTCAGTGCATGTTCTGCTGTAATTCATCATAGTCACAATCCCATCTTTCTTCTTAAGTATATATACACACATCCCCCAAGATAACAAAGATAAATCGATTGATGCAATATTTTATATGAAAATACATATTTTAAATAAATCACATTAAATTAAATTATTATAAGGGGGGGGGGGGGGGGGGGGGGGGGGGGGGGGGGGGGGGGGGGGGGGGGGGGGGGGGGGGGGGGGGGGGGGGGGGGGGGGGGGGGGGGGGGGGGGGGGGGGCCAATCCATCGCTGGGCACACACTCACTCACACATACACACTCTAAATTGGGCAATTTTTGAGAATTCAATTAACTTGATCCATGTTTTTGGACTGTGGGAAGAAACCGGAGAACCCGGAGGAAACCCACGCAGACACGGGGAGAACATGGAAACTCCACCCAGATGGGGATTCGAACCGGGAATCCCTAGCGCTGAGAGGCGAATGTGCTAACCACTAAGCCACCGTGCCGCCTTATTATAATTAAATAATAATAATAATAATAATAATAATAATAATATAATACGTGTTGTTATTATTATTATTATTATTATTATTATTATTATTATTATTATATGCATTTACAATAAAACTGGTACAAACTGGTACTCTGTGTTTATTTCACTACAAACAACAGCATTTCTTAACTAACTTTAAGGTTTGCCTTTACTTTCATTTGTTTACAGTCTATAAGCTTATGTTTTGTAACATAACAAACTCATCTATGATCAACTGCTATATTATTGGTCAGCGTTGACCATTCTGCCCTGTGCACTGAGTCATGCTTGTTAATTTGTTAATCACGTAGCGCTACCTAGTGGGTCAGACAGAGTTTTTCATCAGCAGCTCAAGGATTTCTGATTTCCATCTTTTCCATAATACACATGCACACACACACACACACACACACATGGGGATAGCCCCCCCCCCCCACACACACACACTCACAATTGACCAACATTTTATTTTTCTAAATATATTTATTGACATACTGTACATTTTTTTGGCTATATAAATTAATGTTTCTGTTGCATGCAGTATTTTAGATCTCCATCAAACAAATGTCAGCATAATGAGTGTCTTTTGTCCTGTTTATGTGATGTCCTCACTACTTGAAATAAGCTTCCATCATCTTTGAGGTGTTTCATGCCAAGCATCTTAAAGGAAACAAAAAAGATTGGAATCAGAAAGGGGCCACATCTAAAGTGTGGTGGCAACACTCAATTTTGCGCTACAGTTCACTACAGCTCTGCCACCTATTAGAACTATTTAAAACTTCATGCACATTTTTGAAGTATTTAAAATTGCACTTGGCTGACTTTGCCTATATATAAACAACATTAAGTTTCTTGGTCAAATAGGATTGAAACATGGACTTTGTGTGCACCTAAAGCTTAAAGCATGCATACAAGCATTGGTGGACATGGGCTCCACTCTTGAAATTGTGAGGCCAAGCTTGCTGAGTAAAAAGGCCACATGGATCCTGTTGGAGATGCTAAACTAGTGCACAGTGACCAGTGAGACAGTGGCAATGCTCAGAAAGTGCTGCAAGTCAGCATGGGAAATTATAAGCTGCAGCATGTATTTTGGCTGGTCGATATCAAAGAGGCCTGTATCATAGGGCTGGACTGGCTGACAGCACTCAAGGCACACATCTGCATAAGCTTTAAAAAATTGGAGCTGGGCATCGATGCACTGCTAGTGGTAGTGAAATCTGGACCCCCAAAAAAGTTGGAGACGGTGAGCAAAGGGCATCTCAGGCAGCTAATAGGATGAATGGAGTTGGAAATGCAGCACTCTGTTGATGGATAGTCTCTATATCATGGCACCAGTATCAATCAAAAGTGGTCCAAGGAAAGAATAGCAATAAACCGTCAACTGACCTGAAGAACACATGGCACCAGGATGCACTATGAAAAGAATGCAAGTCGGCAAAGGCAATGGGATACTTTTACTTACAGTGTGAAACAAGTTCTAACCATGTAGGACCCACCTTGCAATTTATAGGAGTTAAAGGATCCGCTGCCATCATCTTAGTGCCAAACACCACAGCACACCTTTAGGGTTCTGATGGTGTGAATCCAAATATTTTTACATATATATGTATATATATCCATCAAATGTTTGCGCACACTACCCTCATGCTCCATTGTCTATATACTGTAGACTGTAGTACATATGTTTCCTTTTTGGATGGTGGTTGGAAGGTGGTTTTTGTCTGTTCTGCAGTGTTACTGGGTTACTGGTGTGTGTGTGTGTGTGTGTGTGTGTGTGTGTGTCTGTGTGTCTGTGTGTGTGTGTCTGTGTGTGTGTAAGGGTTCAGATGCTGGGCAGATAAACCCAGAAAAGGACATCAATCCATCATACACTTACTCACTCACTACAGTATATAGGAGCAATCACAGTAGGCAGTTCACCTTGAATCCATGATTTTGGGATATGTGAGGCAACCAGAGAACTCTCAGAGAAAAACCACGCATATACAGGGAGAGCACTGTAGGGAATAGGCTAACTTGCTAACCACTATGCCACCAAATCAACTTGAGTTTTAAGTCTGAAAATAATATATATAATTGATAATATATATATAATTGTAATAGATTTTTTTTTAAAAAACTGAAATTTAATTTAACTTGGATTATATATATATATATATATATATATATATATATATATATATATATATATATATATATATATATATCCTATCAAAATGTCTAGATATATAGGGTACTTTAAAGGTTTACAGTAAATCAGATCACACACAAAGTAACAAACTCCTTCACACATCAACAACCTCTGAATTGTGCCTTCTTTCTTGATCCATCACAATAGAAACTTTTTTATAATCCTACATGAGATGCAGAAAGCGAGAACTGTTGATTGTAACATATTTCTGCTGCAGTCCACAATAAAGAAACATATCTTCAAAAAGTGAAACACAAATGCACACTAACATGCACACTCTAACAGTAGCTGCTGATGGCTTTACATATTTAATTTGCAAATTTGAGCTGTAGCAGTTCAGCCCGGCAGAGCACATTATCATATTGTGCTGTATAATATGATTTCCTCAAGTGAACACTTATGACACACACACATACACACACACTCACACACACACACACACACACACACACACACACACACACACACACACACACACACACACACACACACAAAGAGAGACTGAGCAAATGCATTTGTTGTTGGCTTGCTGCTGTTCAAATCAAACACTGCAACCAATAGTACTAAAATCTTTGGTGCTCTTTTACAGTGTTTTTGATATTCAGATTTTTCATCTGTGTTTTCACACAAGTGGCTGGCAGGCCTAGACTTCGATCAAAGGGCACAAACTCACTCATACAAAAACACAAAAAAGGAAAACTTCACCCTGATTGGAATTGGAACTTGAATCTGAGGGAACGAAGACGAAAGAGTGGTAATCACTAAGCCACTGTGACGCCTTTTTAGCACCTATTACATAAGGTAATATTTTTTTGTATGATGGTTTTTTTTTGGAGGAATTTATGTCCTCTGTTCTTTAAAACATTATTTCAATTAATCGAGGTTTGTGACCATTCATTAATGGTCAGCTCTCTTAATGTCCCACCACAAGATTTTTGTTGGCCTGAGGTCTGGACTTTAACTGAACAATTGCTAAAACTTAATTATTTTCTGTTTCAGTCATTCTGCTTGGGATAATTTGCCAAACTTAAACTTAACATAAAAAATAACATATATTGTTCACTTTGTTTAGAAGAAGGGTTTATGGTGGCTGCAAGAGGCCCATGTGCAGTATCAGCAAAACAAGCCCACATCATCCCTTCTCCACCACCATTCATAATACTTATTATAGTGTGTTGTGTTGATATGCCGGGTTTGGTTTGGCTCTTTGTTTGGCTGTGAATTATGGACAAGCATCTCATTGTTCTTTGCTTTTCAAGCCTTGTTCTTGGCTCAGTTGCAACATTGCAAACTTAAAGCAACATTAGCATTTTGTTTTTTCGAAACAAATTAAGATTTCCCCCAGACAACATTTCCATATACTTGGTATATCTTGCCACACTTTTCAGTCTTTTAAAAAGTATAATGTTAAAGATATTATAGTCAAAATCAAAAGCCTATAGAGTCTAAGATATAGCTCTTGTTTTTTTTCTGAGACCTTCACTGGTCAACTTTGGTTGAATGTGTCGGAACATCTACTATTTGGAAATCACCAACCATCATATATTTTCACTTGTTCATAATCATAATCAGAATCAGAATACTTTATTAATCCCCAGGGGTAAATTGATCTTTTACACTATGAAATGATTGAAGGACACATTGCAGGACACATTGAGAAGCAGAGATAGAATTTCTTAGACAGCGGGACAGGATTTACTCACACATTAAATAATATACAGCATGTATAACTGCGGCCAACATCCTATTCCATCCCATTGCTCTCCAAGCTCCATGTCTAGCCACTTCTTGCACGCTTGCCCACAGACAATTAGTTGGACCTCTGGCAGGTGCTTTAATTACTTTTAATAAACATTCATTGCCTTTGGTTCTGGGCGTACTTTCGTACATTTTAACGATTACTTCTTCGTGGTTCTGTTTTTTTTGGGGGGGCTTCTGCTTTTTTGGGCTTTTTTTGGCAACTTTTTGGGTCCCATGATATAGCCAAAAATAAAGCATTAACTTTACTTTTATTTAGCAATGGAATTTTAACAGGAACAATGAGATTTTTGCATATCACAAGAACATACCGCTCTAACGTAATTTTCGAGTTGAAAATCAATGAACACCGATGGACAATTGTATATGTCTATTTTTGTGGGAACAACTTGAAGAGGCTGCATGATGGGGTACATACTGACAAGATTGGGTGATTTTAGTGAACAACATTCCAGGCGTGCATCACGATGACATAGTGGTTAGCATGCCCGCCCCTCAGCGCTGGGGATTTAGGCTCGGCTTCCCATCTGGGTGGAGTTTCCTTGTTCCCCCAGTCCCCCGTGTCTACGTTTGAGGTTCTTTGGTTTCCTCCTGTAGTCCAAAAACATTAATTGAAGGTGCATTGGTTTCAAGTTTCAAGTGTTTTTTTTTATTGTAATTTCAATCATATACAGTGGTGTACAGTACACAGTGAAATGAAACAAAGTTCTTCCAGGATCAAGGTGCTACATACGCCAGTATGCTACACAACATGCCATAGTGCACGTGTGCATTAGGATGTGCAATACCATCCATCCATCCACCCATTGTCTTCCGCTTAATCCTCTACTAGGGTCGCGGGGGGGTTTCCCATGCATATCCAGGGGAGAAAGTTACGGGTGCTGGGCCGATACCCCCAGGACAGGGTGCCAATCTATCGCTGGGCACACTTACTCACACATACACAAACACCTCTATATGGGGCAATTTGGCGCATTCAGTTTACCTTGATCCATGTTTTTGGACTGTGGGAAGAAACCTGAGAAGCCGGATGAAACTTACCAGAAGAACATCCACCCAGATTGGTATTCAAACTGGGAATCCCTACTGCTAAGAGGCAAAGTGCTAACCACTAAGCCATTGTGCAATACAATGTACAATAAATACACAAAACAATTTATAATATACAGGACAATAAACACTAAGTACTGGGAGAGTACAGTTCAGGTAGCCCACTAAATATTGCCCACTTAATATAGTGTGTGTTTATGTGTGTGTCTGTGTGAGTGAACGTGTGCCTAACGATAGATTGGTTGGTGCCCTGTCCTGGATGTATCTGCTCAGTTCCCAAAAGGTTCTCACCTGGACGGGCACGGGAAACCCATCAAAACCCTTGTAGAGGATTAAGCAGTCACGATAATGAAATGAGATGAGATATTGAGCATAAAAAGCAAGGCAAATGACTTATTAATTGCAAATGGTCAGCAATTTCACATGCAAATAGTAAAAGTAGATAACACTGTAGCACTATTTTGACTTTATACCTTCCACATTTTCCATACTCTCATTTGTACCCCCTCATTTTCCATTCGCTTTTTTATTGCACACTTTTATATTCACTGCCTCTATCTTATTTTGTTCCTTCTGAACTATAAAGTGTAAAGTGCAGGGTTGGTGATTGCGAATGAATCTGAAGTCTGATTTAGGCTTTGCTTCAGGCAGAGGAGCTGCCGCATCATCCTGCTCCTACTTACCTGGTGCTCTTATTTAGAATTTAAAGCATAATGATAAGACATTTTACATAATGGTAAAAATACATTTTTTTGTTAAAATAAGTTACTTAAGCAGGTTTTGGTGAATGCAGAAATTGTTAATTGATGTACACAAAATGGCCAAAAAATTGCATATCATCACAATACTTAGTGCAGTGTGCTTAACAATAAATAACAATAAAAAATCCATAAATTATGATACAACTGTAAATAGAACAGTAATTTAAAATAACAATGCTGTTAAATAGTAACAACAGTAGTACTTTCATTCATTCATTCATTCATTATCTCCCGCTTATCCTCTATTAGGGTCGCGGTGGGGTTCCCCATGCCCATCCAGGGGAGAACGTCTCGGACGCTGGGCAGATAGACCCAGGACAGGGCGCCAATCCATCGCTGGGCAGTAGTACTTACAGTATAGCCTATTGTAATCTGAACATAAAAATAACATATATACTTTGTATATGTAAAACATGCATTTCTAAATAATCTCAGCCAGTTCATTATGTCTACTTATGAAAAGCTTTTGCATTTGGGGGGGGGGGGGGGGGGGGGGGGGGGGGGGGGGGGGGGGGGGGGGGGGGGGGGGGGGGGGGGGGGGGGGGGGGGGGGGGGGGGGGGGGGGGGGGGGGGGTATATATATATATATATATATATATATATATATATATATATATATATATATATTCAAATAACGAGATAAATGACTGTAAACATTCTGGTTTTGTTGAATTACAAAATACTGCAATAACCCTTATGTTCTGTTAAACTAATGACACATAAGCATGAGCAACGCTCTAAGTATTAGAGACAGTCCAGCATTGGGCTATTTTTAGCACTGGTGGGTAATCTCTTCTAAGAGCTTTTTGGGTCCTGTCTCTCTCAAACCTTGCCAGAAATGCTAAGCCAATAAGCCTTGGGTGTATACTCCTCTGTCTGTCACCCAGCATAGAGACAAAGAAAGAGAGTAAATGCCTTAAGGCAAAAGCTTCCTAGATTATGGTCAGAGAAACAGTGGCAGTTTAAACAAAAGATGAATATGGAATATGAAAATGAAATAAGCATAATGTCACTTCATTCGGCTTACTCGGAGGTTAAATTAACAAAATCAATAAAGCATTTATATGTGTAATGTCATAAAAGAGAATAATTTACTATGAATTGTAAATGTGATTGTAAAAAACATGATATCTTTCATGTAACATACATCTAAGTGTTTAGAAATGATGAACCACAGCTTATTTGTAGCATAAATATACAAGGGTACTCAAATTTTCCTAAATAGTTTATAATTTGTTCTTTATAATATATTTGATTTGTCTATGCAAGTGAATAGCCCCCAAACTATCTTGATATAAGATTAATTGTCCATATGTGGTAAATCATCATCCAGTCCTAATGGAGTCACTGTTGATAGATTAGCTAATGAAGTGTGCACATCTGTTGCGGTGGTTTGTATTTGTCATTGAAAATAGTAAGGTTTACTAGATTTTGAATTCCTACTAATAAGATAACATGCAGACATAATATGTTTCTACTGAGGTCTGTTATATTACCGATTTATTTTCAACAAATGAATCCATAGCATGTTTAAGTTTGTTTAATCATAAAACAGCCATGTGTAGTACATGCTTGCATGATAAAGTTTTTTTAAGTAAACATGTGTAAAAATCAGGCTGTAAAAAGACAGAGACAGAGAAGAATGGTGACCAGGGTAAAAGATGCATTCAAATGGTAATTTATTTCACGTAACGCAGCAAAATATAAAGTGTTAGGGGTGCAGCAGTAGCTTCTCATGTGATCCTTTGCTTTCTTGTGTTATCCCAGCTACTATACACCCCAGCTCTCCTACTCCACATCAAGTGTAATTAGAACAGTATGTCCTGCTGTGGTTGAATAAAACTTACTGCATTCCAAAAAATTTTGAATTTTAGTTTTTAGTAATTTTAGAACAAAGTTATAGTTTCCTTTAAGACACAAATATGTATGCTAAGCACACAGTTCAAAGTTGGGTAAAGTCTTACAGAAATTATTTCTTGCCCTGTGTAGCATCGTGGTCGTATTCAATGATATGCCCTTCCTGCTCATATGGGTGATAAATGACAGACTGCTGTGTTTCAGTACCACTGATGATCCTACCCTCATCAAATAGGTCAAAGGGAACCTGATCAAATGCAAACCTGATCATATATATATATATATATATATATATATATATATATATATATATATATATATATATATATATTTACCAGAAACCTTGAGAATGTATTTATTTATAAGATTTTATGTCCTGGTGACAGTACAGGCTCATCTGCTGTATGACAGTTTAAATATAACAATACTTTAAGCTTGTTGCCTCAATTTAAATTATATTTACAGTGTTATGCATTTCAGCATTTCATGCTTTTAAATATATTTGAAGTTTTAGCACTTTCAGCATTTTAAAATGTAGCATTTGTTAATGAACCCTTTCCAGTTTCCAGCATTGTAAAATACTTTTGCACAGTAAGGACTGGAGAGAGAATTTTACAGACACAGATCAATATTCTATTTAAAATCTAGCAGGTTGTGGTGGCTGGTGGCACACCAGCCCTACATTTCAGTGCAAAGTGCTGATGTTGAGATTTAAGTCTCTCCTTTAGTTTATCTCCCTGCACAAACACATGAAAAGTATTAGGTAAGATCAATTAACTCACCTGCTTCCATGGATCTGCTTCTCATTGAAAAATCAACAATTGATCACAGCTCTGCTGCTGCTGCTAACAGCAATACACATATCCTGGCCATTTTGTCTGCCAAAATTCAAAATTAATTTTCGTTACTGTACTGCTACTGTTAATTTACCTGTTTTGGACTGTCTTCTAAGCACCTTTATAGATAAAAGAAAAAGAAGAGGAATGCCATGTGTACTTAGCAACGTTATGCCTCAGCACTGCTACTTGCAATATGTTATTGGACATTACCCAGTTTGAATTAATCACTATGTTGGATTTTACAATATGTTTTATGAAGTATTTAACATTCTAGTTTGTTTTTATTCAATTATGGAATCTATAAAACTTGGTTGGCTAGTAGAAGCTAATTTTATAATTTAATAGTGTCCTTAAAAATGTACAGACAATTATATGCAGCGTTGACAATAAATGTAGCACAATCTTTCATAGTTAATAGTGTCCTTAAAATGTCTTATATAATTAAAGGTGAATTTTATTAAACAACCAAACACACTTTCCACACATGCATTGAATAAGCACATCTTTTCTTCCATTTTTTGTTCTCAATATTTAATAATTAGTATTTTTTTTTTAATTGAAAACACACTTTTGTTTAGCTCTCTGCTATTTGTTTATTTTATATAGTGTTCATTGCCTATATTCTTTGCGTTCATTTTGTTGCAGTACATTTATCCATCCAATCATCCACTATCTGCCACTTAATCCTCTACTACGGTTGCGGGGGTGTTTCGGGCGCTGAGCAGATATACCCAGGACAGGGTGCCAATCCATCGCTGGGCACACACTCACTCACACTGACACACTCTATATGTAGCAATTTGGAGCATCTAATTTACCTTGATCCATGTTTTTGGACTGTGGGAATAAACCGGAGAATCCAGAGAAAACCCACACAGACATGGGGAGAACATGGAAACTCCACCCAGATTGGGATTTGAACCGGGAATCCCCAGCGCTTAGAGATGAACGAGCGCTCTTGGTTCATATATAGATTATTTTATTTTATATTCTATCACAGCTTTTCATCTTTTTTCTCTTCTTTGTATTAATATTTTTTATTGCAACTAATAAGGTGTTTTTTTTATTTAGCAAAACAATTTTCTTAAAAAAATCAGGAAATATTGGAATAATTTTTATACCAGTATTTGTTGACATGTAAAATGGTTTTTCAGGTTTGAACTAACAATGACTGAGAAAGCAGACGTAAGTGGACACCACTAGTTGTATGATTTACATAAATAGGCCTTTTTAAAAATAGTACTGACATGGATGGAGTGGACCAATGAGAGGTTGTTTGCCTCATCGATATGTTTGCCTGAGGAGAATTATTTTACAGCTCACTGCCATGTGCTTCTTTGCAATCCAGTCCTCAAAGATGAGAAATTTGTTGTAGAGCGATTTCTGTTTTTTCCAATCTTAAAAGTATTAGGCTCTATGTCCAGGGAGGGGTGGCCTCTTAATGCTGGTGAACATTATGAAAAGTTAATCCGTGTGATAGCCTTTTGCATTTATTGCCTCTGGAGTTAGCATGCATCGGTAGGCAGCTTGCAGGATCGTTTGCAGGAGAAATGAGGTCTGAAATAGTGCTAGTAATTCCAATGACAAAATCTTATTTTGTATTTGATGGATGGATGGTATTTTTGTATGGACTATGACATTATCTGATGGGCCCACACAGAATCTTAATAATATTCAAATATTTTACATTTTGGTTGTGATACATGCTTATATATATATATATATATATATATATATATATATATATATATATATATATATATTCATTCATTCATTATCTCCCGCTTATCCTCTATTAGGGTCGCGGTGGGGTTCCCCATGCCCATCCAGGGGAGAACGTCTCGGGCGCTGGGCAGATAGACTCAGGACAGGGCGCCAATCCATCGCTGGGCACACACTCACTCACACAGAAACACTCTATAGGGGGCAATTTTGAGAATTCAATTAACTTGATCCATGTTTTTGGACTGTGGGAGGAAACTGGAGAACCCGGAGGAAACCCACGCAGACACGGGGAGAACATGGAAACTCCACCCAGATGGGGATTCGAACCGGGAACCCCTAGCGCTGAGAGGCGAACGTGCTAACCACTAAGCCACCGTGCCGCCCTTATACAAATAATTATACAATTGGGGCAGGCTATTAATAATAAAATATACACTGTTTGTATAAAGATCTTCTGTATTTCTTGGCTGGTCTCAGATTTCATCCCATATATTCAGACTTTATTCCATATATTTCCACTTTCTTTCCATATATTCAGAATTTCATTCCATATGTATATATAATAATTTCCTGAAAGGCTTGTCATAATATATATATATATATATATATATATATATATATATATATATATATATATATATATATATATATATATATATATATTGTATAAAGATCTTCTGTATTTCTTGGCTGGTCTAAAACACAGGTGTTTCTATCCCTTTCACACACATACACATAAATATTTGTGCCTGAGATTACAGGATTTGTTAGCTGAGTTCACCTTTGCATATCTGATAGTTGTGCATCTGTGTTTTTGTATTTGTGTGACATTAACATTAAAGAGAGAGAGAGAGAGAGACAGAGAGAGAGAGAGAGAGACAGAGAAGATGGTGGGAGATAAAATCTTATATGGCAATGTACTACTTGCTTACTATGTGGTTTTTTAAAGGTATTCAATTTAATTTTGGCATTTTCCTTTGGCTATCATTACATACATGTGATCATGTCCGGGAATGTCAAATTGGCAAGCAGATTGCTTTGTTTTCAAGTGCCAAAGTAGATTATGAAGTGTTGTGTATCAACGCCAATTATTGATTCTTGGTGACAATGGCTTGCACGATACTCAATAAAATAGTTAATTTAAAGAAGATTTCAAAAGCAGCCTATCTGATAACAAAAGGCCTCACTCGATAATGAATGACTGTCAGCAAAGACTTGCCTCTTACCCAAAAGTAAAGTGTGTGGCGTTGAAGAGTGAAGGTGTCATGGGTCAGCAGCTTTTATGCTAGATAAGGCGCTTGAGATAAAGTAGTCATGAACAACACCCCTTAGACCTGATGTGGGTATTTATGTTATTGGTTTACATTTATGATTAATTTAATGATGTCTATTAAGTAATTAGAGCAACATCTAAATTTGAAGTGTCTTTTTGGACGACACATTTTTAGCTTGCTTAAAAAGTATTTATTTATTTAGTATTATAAAATGTGTATGTATACATTCTTCAAATAAAACTATGTTAAAATACCTAAAACTGCAGCAATCGAGTGGCACAATAACTATATTACTTTGCTTTGTGCCTTTGCCTGCTGTAAAACCTTTGCTTATAGACCAACAATGGACACTGTTGTATTCCACTCTAGCTGTTTCTGTGGTAACTAACATTTTCACATGTGATAAAGTTATTTCACATAAGTACACAATCAAGTACAATTCTTTGAATATTAAATAATGGCACCTCTTTCTGCATGCTGAACCAGACATTTTAAAACTATTTCAGGCCATTATGTGCCTGGACATGTTTATAATTCAACAAGCATATGCAAAATCATGACCTACATCTCTTGGCTCAAGTTCCTTATCTAACTAAATGAACATCTAATACTGATATTACATAATGAATATTTAAATGAAAATGTTTTCTGTTAGGAGGACTTGGCATAATTTAGTGTTTTTTTTAAGGAAAATTACTTAAGAGGTTTATTTGAGATGTACTGTAATAATACTAAAGGGAGAATTATCTGAAATCCTGTTGTTAAGTCACTTTGTTTTGTGCATAAAGAATTTTGTTCCAGTTGGATTGCATGTGCCATTACCCACATATGTCTATGTGTTTATCTTCCATGGTTGTGAAGTCCCCTGAGTTTTTGCCAATGGAACTTTCCTGTCATAGCCCCTCCTGATACGATTTCCCAGTTACTATCCCTCCCATGTTACTATGACCACTAGCTAAGGAAACACAGTTTTGCTATATTAGATATAAGTGGGCTTCAATCTTGTCTGTTATATTAAAATAGCTTGAATAGCTTTTTAAATCTACGTCCGACATTTTTTTAGCATTAGTGGATTATGCTTTTTCCTATGGATTGCTCACAGCATTCAACTTCAGTTAGTTTTTTCAGTGCAGATAGTCAAAGACTAAGTTCTCAACTTTTCCTTCATTGTTTCCTCACCCTTTATATCTCTTTCCCTGGGTAGTTGCTCTATGTCAGCCTAGCTAATGGGTTTCTTTGGGGAGATATTATTTTGGTCCAGTAAGCTGCATGCTTAATGTATGACTGACAGCACTGACTCATGTGGCTCAGGCAATTTGTAGTTGAAAGAAAATTCTCTGCCCACTTTCCCTAACAGCACTGCAGCAAAAAACCCTCTATATTCTATTAGCAAAAGCAGAGTGGTTTCCCTCCCTCCTGTGGTCAAAGCAGCATTAGGAAAGGAAGAATTTGACTTCTCCAAACTAAACTGTTCTATTTTCTTTCACTGTCCCTTTTCTCGCTGCTTTCTATTTCCACCTTCTAAGAAGATAGATGATGAAAATGAGGCCAACTTGCTGGCGGTGCTCACAGAAACCCTGGACAGTATCCCAGTGGATGAGGACGGATTGCCTTCATTCGAAGCCTTGGCGGATGGGGACGTGACCAATGCCAGTGATCAGAGCTGTCCCACCACTCCTGAAGGCTCACCACGAACCCCAAAGCCTGAGGAGCCCTCCTTGGTAAGATGTCCTACCCTTTTAACTTTTCTTTTTTCACTTATATTTTTCTGTATGTATATTTTACTTTTCGATTCTTCCTGGCCCAGAATTTTCTCTAGATTAAACAATGTCTAATCTTAATTCATTCATCCCTTTTCTCATTTGGAATTCTCTTTGTTGCTCTTACTCTCCTTGTCTGCCCCACCGTATGCGCCAGATAAGGAAATGTTGAAGGCCTGTGACCAAAAACGGGAACAAGCTCTGCAGGCAACACTGTTGGCAAGCCCAGTGTGGTGTCTGTGGTTAAAACCAAGCCAAACATGAGATGAAAGAGACAGTTAAAGCAGATTAGTGTTGAGTTGTTAATAGCATTGAATGTTATATCAAAAAACTACAGTTTGCAGGCATACTGGCATACTTATTGACTCAAATGTTTCATGTTCCTAATGGTTGTAAGAATGTTCCAGTATGTTCCAGATGTATTAAGTGTGCACAAAGACACTTATAGTTATCATTAAACATAGCTAAATATAAAAGTCTAGGACACCTGCACAAGTGTCATTACATTATTGTGTGCAGCAGTTCAATTTCATGAACCAGTGTTGTTTTTTGTTTGTGAAAAGTGTCAACTGTTACGGAGCCCCTAAAGGGACATGAGTAAAAAAAAAATAGAGAGGAACATGAGTTTTTTTTTTTTACTTATGTCATGCTCACCACTTATTAAGTGGTGCACACAAGATATTAAGTGGTGCACATGACTTAGTAAGTCGTGCGCACGAGTTAGTAAGTTGTGCACACGAGATATTATGTGAATCATAATCTGACAATAAACAGACATGATGCGCTGTTACAACGATAGCGTTTACACTGGGACATGCGCTCTCCGACACTATGGCTGTTTGACAGATCTTTAGATAAATAAAGAACAAGAATATAAATAAACGTTTCTTTCTAGGAATCTTTCTAGGAATGTAACTCCAGAACGCCGTCTAGTGCTTAGTTCAATCGAAACTCGTTTGCATGTTCTCCCCGTTGCTTGTTGTTTGGGAATTTCATTTTACACCCCAAAACAGTTAAGCATTGGAGTTAAATGTGGCGATAAGACGACTGTATTTCACAGTCTGATTTAATTGAATAACCGTATTTGAATTTTTTAGCCTTCAATCATGCACTTTATTGTGCCAATAAAAAGACAGTCCACTGTATTTGATGAGATGAAGTGTACATGTCTAGGATGAGATAAACGTAACCAGTGTTCTTCCGCAGCTACACATATGGAAAAAAGGATGCTTTCAAAGAATATTCAGGGAATCAATTAATTCACATTTCCGATTCACAATGCGGTACACAGTCACATGTACACATACAAATGCGTGAATAGGATGTCATGCGCACCACTTACTAAGTCGTGCGCACGACTTAATATCTCGTGCGCACCACTTAGTAAGTTTTTTGCTCATGTCCCTTTAGGGGCTCCATAAAATGTTTTTGCATGGTGTGGTACTTAGCACACCCACCTCTTAGCCCTGGGGATCCAGTTTTGAATCCCTATCCTGGTGTTTCCATTTTCCCCCGTGTCTGTGTTAGTTTTTCGGTTCGCCTCTCAGTACTAGGGATTCCCGGTTCGAATCCCAACCGGTTTGGAGTTTTCATGTTCTCCCCATGCATGCGTGGGTTTCCTCCGGGTCCTCCGGTTTACTCCCACAGTCCAAAAACATGGATTAAGTCAGTTGAGTTCTCCAAATTGCCCCATATAGAGTGTGTATGTGTGCGTGTCTGTGTGAGTGTGTGTGTGCCCAGCAATGGATTGGCGCCCTGCCCTGGGTGTATCTGCCCAGCACCCGAGGCGTTCTTCCCTGGGTGGGCATGGGGAGCCCCACCGCGACCCTAATATAGAATAAAGCGGAAGATAATGAATGAATGAATGAAGGTTTTATTCCCACAGCCATAAATGCAAACATGAATGCAAGGTGAATTGGCTGCTCTTAATGGCCCACGTATAGTGTGTGTGTGTGTGTGTGTGTGTGTGTGTGAGTGTGTGACCAGCGAGCGATGGTGCCCTGTCCTGTGTGTCAACATTATCCCCTAAATGTGCATGGGGAACCCCCTCTCCCCACAAGCCTAGAGGAGGATTAAGCAGTTAAGATAACACAAGATCATACAATACTATCCACTTTAATACCACCTGGTGATGATAATAAGAATTTAGACAACAGGTGACTATACATTTTAAAAATAATGAGCATGTAGTTGTGCTTAATCCATGTGCCATGTTTTCAACATTAAGGGCATAACTAGATCTTGTATTTTTGTATTTGGATGAATATTTACTGTTGTACTAATTGTCTTTATTTAATTGTTCTTTGCAGTTAAAGAAGCTCCTACTGGCTCCTCCTAATTCTCAGCTTAACTATAATCAATATCCATGTGGTAAGGCACAGAACCATGCCACCAGCAACCAGAGGATCAGAGCATCACTTTCTGTTACCAAGGTATCTATAAGCATCTCTTTCTTAAGCCATTGCAGCATTTTTTGTTTGCTTTTTTTACTATGTGAGGCTGTCCCACATATTTACACACGGCTTACTAAGAAATGGTTTCTTTAATGACTCTGACTCCTCTATTCCTAAAGCACCACACATGGCGGGCTTCGCAGAGGACAGTTTTCCTCCCACCAGTGCCATTCAGATGTCACAAGAGCTATACCGAGAACTTATAATTAAGATGATATACTGTAGATGCTTAGATGGTAATGTGGGAAGACAGCAGCACAACACTACTAACTGACTCTGTTTTTTTCTCCCTTCCTTCTTTTGTCCTCATGACCATTTAATACTCTAGACAGAAAACCTCTGGACCCACAAATACAGAGGGACCTGCCCTCAGCCAAACCGTTTAATAAGGCGCCCTTGCACTGAGTTGCTAAAGTACCTGACTGCCAATGATGATGCCTTCCAGACAAGAGCCAGTGAAACCAAGAGTACCTGGTCAGGCTGTGACAAGGACAGGGGTGGGCCTGGTACCTCCTCATGTTCGTCATCTTCATCTCCATCCTCTTCATCGACCTCCTCCTTCTCCTCCCTGTCCTCCTGCTCTTCTTCTACTGCCTCAAAGAAGAAGCCCTCTGCTGCCTTCCAGTCATCTCAGCAACAACAGCAGCAACTGGAAGTGCAGGCCCAGAGAGGTGAGAGCCAGGCAGCTGGGTCATATAGTGTGGCTGGTGAGGGGGCAGGGCAGTGGCGGCGGTGTACACATGGGGAGCAATCCACCCCTGATGTGCCATGCTGTGGAAGTGGCAGTAGCCATGCCTGCTCCAGTGAAGAAGGGAGGCCATCACAGGGTGCTGACACAGGCAGCCTGGCTGCAGCCCGCTTCATTAGGTACATGCACTCTTACTCTCTCCCGCCTAGAGAGATGGGTCGCGAAGGCAGCTGTGGCCGTTGTCGTGAGGCGGGTGCCAACAGGCATATCACTTTAACCATTAGAAAGAAAAGGCAAGAGCGAAAGCACCCCATGCTCAGCCAGCAGCTGACCTCCAGACCCAGGCCAGCCCATTTCTGGGCCCACCAACACATACATATTGACAAATCAGATCCACCCAAAACACCTTTTACAGATAAAGGGTGGAATTGGGATATAGCAAACACTCAAAGTTTTTGCGATCAACTTAGTCATGTTGATTCATCACCTCTTTCCCTATTGATTAACTTAGATTTAGAAAATGGGTTAATGAAATTAGAACAGGATGTAAATACGTCAAAACATTCAACAGGGATAATTAAAGTAGATCATGATGATGTCATAGGCAGCCCCGCGACACTCTCATGGGGCTTGCCAAGTCCACTCTTCCCAGACTTTTTAGTTCCAGAGCACACCCCATCCTTCATACAAGGGCAGACCCTACACAGACAGGCAGTCTGCAGACACCCTGATGACCAGGTTCCACCACTGTTAGGTAATCATTGTTGCATCCCTGCCCTCCGTCTTTCTTCTGCCTCTTCTACTCTAACTGCTTCCCAGTTTGACCATAGACTAACACTGATGCTAACAAAAGCTAGACATTCACCCTAAAACACAGACACAGAAACAGTTGCTTCATCCTTTGCAAAGGGCAACAGTTAATGAGTAAAGCTCCATTTCTTATGACAGAAAAAATCGATGGGCGGGTGCAATAGGAAAACACAGTCTAATGAATTAAATTGAAATTGGCTAATATTTAGCATAAAAGAAGTGAAGCATTAAAACCTTGAAGTAAATTTACATAAAATCTTGGGCAAATATGGCTGCCTTGACATAGTTATTTGAGCTATATTCCCTTAGCTGCAGTTGAAGATAGTCGCAGCCTCAGGCAACTGCACATGCTTCCTCGACTCTTCTTTCTTATCCTGCTTTGGTTTTAAATGCATGCCAAGTATGTTACTTTTCATTTGGATTTACATCATTTGTAATGTATGTGTGCTGATTCTTCTCAACCCTTTATTTTTCTTTCCTCTCTTCTGTGTTGTGGGGGAATTTCCTTGCATGATTACATGCCATCATTTCATCCTGCCTCAAAAAACTGAACAGTCAAGCCAAAAGTTTAACAAAAGCTACAAATTATGGGGTCGTGTTAGACACTGTTAGTCTGTTGGCTGGACAGTGGCATTATACACTGGGATGGGACTGAGGAGAATGTAAACATTGTATATTTGGACCTGATATCTTATGGGCACAATGAAATGTAGTTCATTAATTACCCATGCTCCTTTGTGTTCTGCAGCCAAACCATCCACCTTGCCGCTTCCTTTGACCCCAGAGTCTCCAAAGTAAGTGAGAGTTTTTCCATAATTCTTATAAGCAGACAAAATCTGAAATTAAGCACTAAAGTAAAACTCTAAATTTAATTAACATTAAGCCATTATATTTGGTTTTTTTGTTAGTAAGACCATCTAAAAGACCATTTAAAATGCATTGTTTGCTATCATTATAGTATTATATTTGTATGTGTTATAGTGACTACAAGGGATCTCCATTTGAGAGCAAGACCACTGAAAACACATTAAGTGTGGAGATTTCTGGAACTCCAGGTAGGCTTAAAGTGCATTTTCAAACCAGTCAAACTTATAAGATGTTACTTTAAGTACTTTAAGTTTACTTAATTCTGGTGCAGTAATAGATTAGTAGATTCATTGAAGATTCTTCAGATCTTCCAATATTTAAAGTATTACCTAAATTATATTTGTAGCAATTTTGGTAATTAAGCTTAAGACTTTGCCATTATTTTAAATTTAAGTGAATTATTTATGGGACTGATGTCATTTGGGAAATGGGATCAATTGAAAAATATATATTATGTATCTTGGCAGAACTACTGTCTCTTATACATATATTAATAAAGATTGTTGGTAGAAGCAGTAGGCAAAAAATTAAAGCCACATAAAGGGACTATCAGTTGAGGCTTAAACTCAGCAATTTATCCTCCTTTTTTCACTCTTTCTCCATCTCAGTGTAAATCATGCAGGTAATTATTCCAGTATCGCCCATGCAGAGATTAATCATTCCTGGTCAATAAAAACAAAATGGCTGGCCTTTTCTTCTCCCAGTGTGTCTGAATGAATGGGCCATTTTATATTCATTTACCATGAATATACCATGCTACTGAGTAACTATGCTCAGTGGACAGGTTTGGTGTACCCCCAAATAATTCAAGGTAACATTTTGTTTGGTAGTTTACAGAGACTAGGATTATGTCTAGGATTATTGTTTGTAAATTCTTTTCCAAGCATTGTTGGTGAAGCTTTAATCCTCTTGTGATGATACAAATTTAACATTTGGTATTAAATCAGCATTGTTATGCATCTGGTTCAATGAGAACAAGGAGACGTGGATGCAGAACAACATTGGGTTTAGGATCACTGGAGCACTCGCTGGATGACACGTGCGTTGCTTGATAACCAGGACTGGCAGCGCACCTGGTATCAAACAGAAAAGACAAAAAGTAACACAAACCAACACCAACACAAAATATAACACCGGGGAATAGATTAAACAAAGAGAGTGGAAAATAGCGTGAAAGGAGGAGCTAAATAGAACAGGGACAGGATAGTTGAGGTGAAGTGCTGGACGAGGCGGTAACCAGGGAGAACTGAGGGTGGATGACGGGGAAGGAAACACACCGACGGGAACCTGGAACCGGGAGACAGAGAAGTGGTTAATATTAGTTGGGTGAAATGTGTTATGTACACCGATAGTGGAGAAGTTAGTAAGTGAACGTGAGAAAGTTAGGGATTCTATACATAAAAGACGGACACAGACTTTCCTTCAACACACCACACGCACACAGGATCCTAAACTAAGGGAAGGAGAGAAAGGACAGGGACAAGGGAAAGGGAGAGAGGGAGGACGAGAGGTCGGTAAAAGCGGTGAACAGAGAGAGAGGAACACGGTACTACTAAACACACTCAAAATCGCACTCACCCAACGGAGACCAAAACACAGAAGTACACAAAGAAAGACTGCAGGGAATATCACTCGGATAACGCTCAGTAATGACATGGAACGACCAATACTTTGTGCCCGACCAGCGAAACAGGAAGCCTTATAAAGGAAAGAAAGAACCCAGAAACAATGAACCTTACCTGGTGCACGGAGAACGCGCACTGATTAGAAGGCGGGGTTAGGGGAACGCACCCCCCCCCCCCTCGGGCTGAGAGTCAAGGGGGCCGGGAGTGAAGGGTTTGAGGAGGGAGACGTGATATGACGGGGAGATTCTGAGTTGGGGAGGGAGCTGTAGGGTAACAGTCACGTCTCTTGATGATAGTGTAGGGACTGATGAATCTGGCGTTGAGCTTCTTGCAACCCGGGATGCGCAAGTCCTTGGTGGACAGCCAAACTTTGTCCCCAATCTGCGGTCGGCAAAACGTTTAGAGGAGGTGTTGCTCTCAGTGATACGCTGGTGTATCGTTTTCCATACGTCCTCGCTTTTCCGGAACCATTCATCTACCGCCGGGGCATTGGAAGGAGTGGGATCCCAGGGAGCAAAAGGAGGTTGGAACCCAAGGACGCATTGGAACGGAGTGAAGGCCGTGCTGGAACTTCGGAGAGAATTCTGGGCAATTTCGGCCCATGGGAGGAACGTGGCCCAGTCATGAGGATGCTTCTGACAGTAAGTATGCAGGAACTTGCTGAGCTCTTGGTTAGCCCGTTCGCACTGCCTGTTACTCTCCGGGTGGTAACCCAAGGTGTGGCTGATCGAGGACCCCAACTTCATTGATGAACGACTCCCAGACGGCCGAGGTGAATTGGGGATCTCTATCCAAGAAGATGTCCTTTGGGAGGCCGAAGTGTCGAAACACCTCATGAAATAGGTCTCCGCTGTCTGAGACGCTGAGGGCAGTGCAGGCAGGGTGACGAATTTCACCCCTGCAGTCCACCACCGACAGAATGGTGGTGTTACCTTCGGAGGTGGGGAGGTCGGTGATGAGGTCGACCTCAATGTGGCTCCAGGGGCGGTGTGGGACGAGTAAGGGCATGAGTTTCCCTGCAGGAAGTTGACGGGGGGACTTGGAGGCCGCACAGGTGGCGCACGAGACGATGTTGATATCGGCCTGTATGGCGGGCCACCAGTACTTCTGACAGATCTTGTCCATTGTGCGTTCCACCCCTGGATGACCTGAGCTGGTGTTAGTGTGCACCCAGGAGATGAGTTGCTGCCGAAACTGCAGATGAATGTTTATCTTGTTGGGGGGGGATCTTCAACCTACTGGGTGGGGGTTCCTTCTGGTTCATCTCCTGGATATCCCCGTCCAGCTCCCAGGAAATAGTCTGAGCGAACACGATGGGTGGCAGAATGGGTTTGACAGGGGGTTCCGATTTGTCCTGATCCTCGAACTTGCGGGAAAGGATGTCCGCCTTAGCGTTCTCCTTGCCTGGCCAGTAAGTAACAGTGAAGTCAAACTGATTAAATAATAAGGCCCACCGGGCTTGTCGGGCGTTGAGGTGACGCGCGGACTTCAGGAACTCCCGATTGCGGTGGTCGGTGATGACCTAAACAGGAAATTTAGCACCCATCAGCCAGTGTCGACATTCCTCAAATGCAAGCTTTATGGCGAGGAGTTCCCGATCTCCCACGTGGTAGTTTTGCTCGGCCGGTGTGAGTTTGCGTGAGTAGTAAGCGATGGGATGGGGTCTAGGAGGTTCACCTTGTCGTTGGGATAGGATGCCGCTGACACCCAGAGATGAAGCGTCGACCTCGACGACAAACGGAGACTCGGGGTCCGGGTGAACGAGCACCGGGGCCATGGTGAACGCCTTCTTCAGGCTCCCGAACGCTGCTTCGGCCTTCTCAGATCACGCCAGTTTCTTGGGCTTACCCCTTAGAAGGCTAGTGAGAGGCAGTACGGTTTGGCTGAACGATGTAATGAATCTGCGGAAAAAGTTTGCAAATCCAAGGAAGCTTTGCAGTTCTTTGATGGTGCTGGGCATCCTCCACTCCAGTACCGCTTTGACCTTTCTGGGATCCATCTGGATGCCCTGATCATTTATTATGTATCCCAAGAATGCGATCTCTTTCAGGTCGAACTCGCACTTCTCCGCCTTGACATACAGACCGTGTTCCAGAAGCCGTTCTAGGACTCTTCCGGTGTTGGTAAGGTGGGAACGGGGATTGGGCGAGTAAATAAGGATGTCATCCAAGTAGACGACAGTACATCTCCCCAGGAACTGGGTGCCTCAGCGATGTACTCCTCCATAATGGCCGTTTTCTTGATGGAGAGCGGGTAAGGCATAGAGCGCGGGAACTTGGCGCCTGGCAGGAGTTCAATGGCGCAGTCAAACTCACGGTGTGGGGGCAGGCGACAGGCTTGACCCTTGCTGAACACCGTAGCGAGGTCCTGGAACTCAGGAGGGACGCTAGCTGGTAGACCGTCAACCGTGGACTCGATAACTGCCACCGTCTGTACCTTGGTGGGCGGTGTCAGACAGCGGGTGTGGCAGCGCGATGACCAAGCCAGGATATCCAGGGGGTCCCAGGTCACGGAGGGATTGTGGTCTCACAGCCAAGGTTGACCTAGGATGACGGGTTAGATGGTGGCGGACATGACGAAGAGGCTCCGCCTCTCCCTGTGGAACATCCCTAGGCGTATGGAGATGGGGGCGGTGCGGTGGGTGATGCTCTCTACATTCTTGCTGTTGACTCCAGAAATTTTCAGTGGGGACTTGAGGGGAACCGTGGGGACCCGGAACTTCTGCACCAGTTTTTCATCGATGAAGCCCCCCGCCGAACCCGAGACAATCAGCGCCGCTACCGAGCACACATTACACTTGTAAGCGAGTATGATCGAAATGCGCGACCTGAATTTGTGGGTGGGCTGGAGTGTGCTCACCTTAGGGGGTTTGGGGTTCTGGGGGACTCCTTGGACCTCTTCTCCTCTCTAGAGTTCTCAGTCTGCCGCACGGGGCACTCTAAACGTTGGTGTCCCGCTTATCCACAAAAAGACTCAATTGATGCCGGATCCGCTCTCTCCTTTGTCTCATCGTGAGATGAGATCGTCCCATCTCCATGGCCTCCTGGTCAGGGGTGGTGGAGGGCTGGTGCAGCTGGCTAGGAGGCGGATGGTGAACAATTGGCATGTCGTGGAAATACAGTTGGATGGCTTACTCGACGATTTCCTCCAGACTTAGATGAAGCGAACGGTATCAGCTCTCTTTTCAAATTGAGATGAGCGCTACGTTATTCCAGCCGCTCGAGGCCGCCAGTGCGCAGAACTTGAGAGCGTACTCCGCTACGCTCTGTCTCCCTTGGCTGATCCTGCGCAGTTCTTCCCCGGCTGAGACGCCATGACGAGGATGGTGGAAGACGCTGCGAAATGCAGAGAGGAAGCGTTGGAGGTCGATGACCTCCGGGGCATTGGCTTGCCAGATGGCCGTAGCCCAGGATGATGCCGCACCGGTGAGCCTGGAGATGAGTAGGACGATGGCGTTGCGGTCCGGGATGGGCGGTCTGCTGGAAAGAAACAGCGAGAACTTTACCAGGAAATTCTCACAGCTCTCAGGGTCCCCTGAATATAGTGGCGGTTCAGGGATGGGCATCATCGTGGTAGGCTGTGCGGTGACAGGAACGGATGCGGGTGCCACACTGGCTGAAGCTGCCGAAGGAACCGTCACAGCCCCCACCGCGAGGTTCTGGACCTGCTGGGCGAGAGTCTGAATCGCCTGACCCTGGGCGTCTAGCTTATGGAGCAGCCACTGGAGCAGTTGTTCCGCCGTCTCCATGGTGGCGAAGTATTCTGTTATGCGTCTGGTTCAATGAGAACAAGGAGACATTGATGCAGAACAACGTTGGGTTTATTAGCCAATCAACAGCGGCAACCAAGTTACACGTGACTGAGTGGGTGATCGGCAGCTGGATCACTGGAGCACTCGCTGGATGACACGTGCGTTGCTTGATAACCAGGACTGGCAGCGCACCTGGTATCAAAAAGAAAAGACAAAAAGGAACACAAACCAATATCAACACAATATAACACCTGGGAATATATTAAACAAAGAAAGTGGAAAATAGCATGAAAGGAGGAGCTAAATAGAACAGGAACAAGATAGATGAGGTGAAGTGCTGGACGAGGCGGTAACCAGGGAGAACCGAGGGTGGGTGACGGGGGAAGGAAACACACCGACGGGAACCTGGAACCGGGAGACAGAGAAGTGGTTAATATTAGTTGGGTGAAATGTGTTATGTACACTGATAGTGGAGAGGTTAATAAGTGAAAGTGAGAAAGTGTTAGGGATTCTATACATAAAAGACGGACACGGACTTTCCTTCCACACACCACACGCACACAGGATCCTAAACTAAGGGAAGGAGGGAAAGGACGGGGACGAGTGAAAGGGAGAAAGGGAGGATGAGAGGTCGGTAGAAGCGGGGAACAGAGAGAGAGGAACACGCTACTACTAAACACACTCGAAACCGCACTCACCCAACAGAGACCAAAACACGGAAGTACACAAAGACTGCAGGGAATATCACTCGGATAACGCTCGGTAATGACGTGGAACAACCAATACTTCGCGCCCGTCCAGCAAAACAGGAAGCCTTATAAAGGAAAGAAAGAACCCGGAAATGAACCTCACCTCACAATGAACCTCACCTGGTGCACGGAGAACGCGCGTTGATTAGAAGGCGGGGCTAGGGGAACGCGCCGCAGCGCTGCGATCTCTGACAAGCATCTATTTGTTTTAACAATTTAATACTGAGCCCTGTTCTATAACTTGACTGTCTTTACTTTTCCTCTGGCTACAATAATGTAAAATTATTTTTTAAAAATAAGATAATTAAATAATTTTTAAAAAATCATTACAATATCGAGAACCAATAGTTTTGCTTTTAAATGTTTTGGGGCAGTATTTGTAAAGATTTCTAGTCCATGAATGTCTAGTCCTAGTGTAAAGTGACAAATATAGGAATGAACCAATGTGCACAAGACTTCTCTTATAAGTCTCTTAAAGTTATGAGTGCTCAAAAACTGTAAAATAAATTAAAGGAAAATATAAAATTGGCCGGGCGGCAGGGTGACTTAGTGGTTTGCCTCTCAATGCTAGGGATTCCCGGTTCGAATCCCAATCTGGCATCGATGCCACTAAACTAACTCAGAGCTGATTACTCCTATGGAACCTGGCTAACACAGTTCATTTGTACTATGCTTTATGCAGGTTTTGCAGGATTTATATGCCCTTATCTGTCAAAGGGAGCACCTGTGTCAGAGTGGAGGAGGTGGGGTGACATAATGCTAAAAACTTAAAATTAAGAGCAACTCTCAAGAGTTCTTTCTCTAAGTAAAAAAGATCCTAATAAAGATAAATGTTAGGGTTAGAAATTAAGTTAGAAATAGAAGGGAATATTTAAGAGGCTTTTCTTATGCAAAGGAGAAATGTGCTCCAAACAGTGAATAACAGTGAATAACAGTGATTTTATCAATTTCTACACAAATTGTACACATAAATGCAATCCAGAAGCAGAAATAACATTAGTGGTAGAGCTTAGTGGAGATAATCTTACAGCTCATACTTAATGCAAAATGCAACTGACATAAATAAAGTGGTGATATATATATATATATATATATATATATATATATATATATATATATATATATATATATATTTGGGGATGTTCAAGTTGTTCTTTAATATTGATTAAATTATTGTTTTTTTAGACCAATATGTTTCTGTTCAGTTCATCGAATGTCATATAGAAAGATGAGAAATTGTATCTATTTTAAATAAAAGTTGTTCCTTAAATAATTTAACCTAAATGAAAATTACTTTTTTTGCATATCTATCAACCAAACCACATTAGCTATCAGTGTTTTTTTTCTTTTTGGTAATGCATGTTTCAAAGTGTCCAAGGATGTTAAATGTCTCTTATGCAGTCAAAATGTTATACTTTTTAAGTAACTAATAAAAGTGATCATTTTTTAAAATAAATTGATCTGGTCTTTCTAGCACCTGTTTTTGTGTTTGCTTATTACAACCAGCCCCACCACTTTAATAATATAGAAAAAGTAGACACTGAAAAGTGGAGAGCTGTTTTTTTCCAGATAATCTTAAAAGGTTAAAAAATACTAAAATGTTTGCGAAGTTTTTAATAAAATAATGTAAAAAAAGTACATGTGTTATAAGATAGGCTTGTTATTTGAAAGTACAGCTAACAAAGAATGTTTAATCTCCGCTTATTAGCTATCAAGTAAAAGTCAAAGTAATTTGACACATCTTTCTTCAGGTTTTATTTTTGTTCATTTGGTCACATCGGCTGTTTTATTTTCATTTGTATAACTGCTCTGAATATTATACTGGGTTTTTGCTTTTAATGTTGGTATTTTGCTCAGACTGGGTATAAGTTCAGTATATATTTTCAGTTCCTTTGGGTTAGTAGTCTTTATTTATTTCCTGCTGTTGATTCTTAGTTACTGATATTGTCTTATCATCTTTTTGTAAAGGGAATGCACCTACGGGTTGTCTGTGTAATTAATTGTCTCTAACTTCTCTTGTAGTGAGTAGTGAGTAATTTAAACTGCTAAATAAGGAAGAAACATTGACAGACTGTTGGTGTCTGTTCGTATGCACATGTGTATTAAAGTTTGAAAATCTTTTGTGTCTTGTGGCTAAACAAAGTCAGTATTAATTCCCAGTCTTCATACATTAAGAGCTGTTACTAAAGCAATAAGGCACAACATGGCATGCATTGAAGTGAATAAATCACAGAAAATAAATGTTGTTAGGCATGATGCATATCTCATTCTTGTGTGTTTGTAAAAACAGTAAATGGGGGATGTCAACTATGAAGTTGTGTGGAAAAAGGCAGGGCACAGAATGTCACTTAATTTTAAAATCTGCTTCAATGGTAGTTCCTAAAAGGGAGAAATGAAACAGAGGTTAATTTAAATTCCCCACCATTAGTTCCATGTGAAGCTCACCTCTCACCATTCTAAGCTACCAAAGTTTCGAATTTGCATGTGTAATTTTCATCCCAATCTCAAATAACATACTGTAATATTTGACACACATATCATATTGAGACTACCCTGGAGGTTGGTGTTATGTTGCCACCCCTATTTTTTACCTGAACATAAAAAAATAAGTTGTTTGGGATGAAATTGAGGCTATGCTAATGGAGAAGTGCCACATTAAGTAAGTGAAACAGCTTGGTGGATTTGATTCCCAAGATTGATGGGTCAGTTCATTTTAGAAAAGTCAACATGGTGTCCAAAACTAATGCCATTCTCATATCTTACATTAATGACCTTTTTGATTGTTTGGGTACTGGATTTGTTAAACAGATTTTGAATGGTAAATTGGAGATACAAAATTACCTTTGTGACACTTTCAGGAAATACAGGAAGTCATTGATGGAGAAGTGGCACAGATAGTGGAACAGCCTGGTGGTTTTGATTCCCAAGACTGATGAGTCATTTCACCTTAGAAAAGTCAGCATAGTGTCCAAAACTGATGCCTTTTACATATCTTACATTAATGACCTGCTTGATTGTTTGGGTACTGGATTTACCTCTGTGACAAATTCAGGAAGCCATTGATGCTTTCTCTACACTATAACCCTATTTGTTTTATGCAACATATAATGTAAATAGAAAAACTTATTTAAGTAAGTGTGCTTTTGTTTTTGTGTGAGGACTTTTTAAAATTTATTTTATCTTTTGATAACCTGTCGCAGTCTTCATAAAAATACATCGGGTTTTAACTCCAAATTACTCCCTCGCTTGGATACATTTTTTCATTTTTTCTAGTAGCTCTAATATTGATCCTAAATGACTCTAAATCTAAGCTCTCTAAAAGGATTTACAAAATCTTTATGAACATGGTTCCTAAAGCTTTTAGAGACATCCATTATTAGCTATGGATGCACCTATAACATTATCAGGTATCTGTCAATTATTAAGCTAATTTACTATGCTGATACACAGGTACTAATACCACTTCATCTTGTAATTTCATTCAATACTGGGTCATAAAATAATAAATATAGTTATTGTTAAATACTTTTTCCTTAACAGAAATATAAGGCATATTTGGTAGAACACCAACAGAACCTATAGTTTCCGCCAATAGTTTCATCCGTGATTGGACTAAAAAAAAAAATTCTTCTGAATTGTGTCTAGATACAGATACTGTGGGGAAAAAAGCATTTAGTCAGTCACCAATTGTGCAAATAATAGTGGAAAATAAGTATTTTTAGGAAGACCAAAGAGCAGTCAAACGACACAAGAAACAAAATTGTAGACTGATCCTGGGAAGACTGAATCTGCAATAGGCAAGCAGTTGGTGTGAAAAAATCTACTGTGGAACAGACCTATAAGACTACTGCTAATCTTCCTCGATCAGAAGCGTCACGCAAGATCTCAGCCCGTAGGGTCAAAATGATCACAAGAACGGTGAGCAAAATTCCCAGAACCACACAGGGGGACCTAGTGATTGCCCTGCAGAAAGCGGGGACAAGCGTTACAAAGGCTAACGTTAGTAAAACACTACACCGCCAGGTCTCAGACCTTGCAGTGCCAGACGTGTCCCCCTGCTTAAGCCAGTACATATCTGAGCACGTCCGAAGTTTACTAGAGAGCATTTGGATGTTCCGGAACAGTATTGGGAGAATGTCTTATGGTCAGATGAAACAAAATTAGAACCAGTGTTTGGAGGAGAGTGAATGCTGAGTTGCATCCAAAGAACACCATACCAACTGTGGAACATAGGGGTGGCAACATCATGCTTTGGGGCTGTTTCTCTGCCAAGGCACCAGGACGACTGGTCCATGTACATGAAAGAATGAATGAGGCCATGTATTGTGAGCTTTTGAGTGCAAACCTCCTTCCATCAGCAAGGGCATTGAAGTGAAATGTGGCAGGGTCTTTCAGCATGACAATGTTCCCAAGCACACTGCCAGGGCAACAAAAGAGTGGCTTCGTAAAAAGCATTTCAAGGTCCTGGAATGGCCTAGCCAGTCTCCAGAGCTCAACCGCATAGAAAACCTTTGGAGAGAGTTAAAAGTCTATGTTGTCCGCCGACAGCCCCAAAACATCACTGCTCTAGAGGAGATCTGCATGGAGGAATAGGCCAACATACCAGCATACCAGTGTGCGCCAACCTTGTGTAGACTTACCGAAAATGTTTGACCTCTGTCATTGCCCACAAAGGATATATAACAAAGTATTGAGATATATAACAAAGTATTAAGGATAACTTTTGTTATTGACCAAATTATTTTTTCCAGAATAGGGGCTTAAGGGCCACGCAATAATAGTAAGTGGCATGATTACGCAAGCTGCACACTTATCAAAGATTTTCAAGGGTTTTTCCTGCTTTAAATTAATACATGGCTTCATTCAAATGCATTTAAAATTGCTGATTTTTTGCAGGTATATTGGAGGATATTTGCATGAATCTTTACACCTCCAAAATGCTCATAAATAGATTTTTTACTGCAAGGAAGTTTCACCAATTTAACAAGCCTTGTAAAGCTCTGCTTGGACCGAGACTGGGGAGGTGGGGGGGGGGGGGCAACATGCTCATAGGACAATCCAACAGCAGCATAAATTGGACGAGGGAAAATATAGTTTCCCACACAGCATGGACAGGTGCATTGCAAATTATATGTAGTTCCTCCTGGGTTAAGTTAAGTCTGTATGGTGGTAAAATAAGCAATAGGCAGTGTGGCAATGGCAGTGGCAGGGTTGATCAGGTGCCAGTTTGTAAATAGGAAGTAGAGCCAAGGTAAAGAAGGAGGTAAATAACTCATCTGTTGTGTGTTCTGAAAGAAAGTGCAAGGACCAGAGCTGACATACCTGAGCTGTGTGCTTGCAATTGTGCATGTGTTTGACCAAAAGGTCTTTGAATTCAAGCAGTCCATTGATAAGTGCTTCTTGTAATTTGCAATCAACCTGTTTTTAAATTCAGCATGGATCTGTCTTCAGCGTCCTCTTTGTTTGCACCGGAGATCTATCACAAACCTCTTTACACTATTTGCAGTTTGATTGCTTAGGTAGTGTTTATCCATGCAGTAGAACTCTTCCTTTGGGCACACACTCACTCACACAGACACACAAACACACTCTATATGCGGTAATTTGGAGAATTCAATTCACCTTGATCCATGTTTTTGGACTGTGGGTGGAAACCGGTGAACCCAGAGGAAACCCACACAGACGCGGTGAGAGCATGGAAACTCCACCCAGATTGGAATTCGAACTGGGAATCCCTGGTGCTGAGAGGCAAACGTGCTAACCACTAAGCTATCGTGCCGCCCCAACTAGTATAATGATGCAAATTTAATCAGGTTTAATTTAATCATTTTTATTTTTTTGTCATGATGGTGAATGCTGTATCCAAATCATTAAATTGTATTTGAACCAATGCTCCAATGTAAATGGGTGAAGCAAATGTGTCGATTCAGAATACTGAGCATATATCAAACAACCATATCAATAAGGCAGAAATAAGAAATAACATAGAGAGAATGAAAGACTATGTTAAGTTTTTTGTAAACTTAAAAATGTTGTAAGATAGCAGAATATCTCATATATCCACCATCTGTTGCCTCATAAATTAGCTCAGACTGCCTTGGTTCATGCAGTGGATGCAGTAGCAAAACTAAGGAAGATGAAAATACATTACCCAGCAGCCATTATGCATTTAATTAAACGCATGTAGTCAATATAGGTACCATTGTCTTCCATTTACATTCATGTACAATAGAAATTTAGTGGTTTTAGACTTTAGGTTGGTTATTATAAAACTGACACAGTATACATTTTTCAATATACTAAGGTTTGCATATTCAACTTGACAGATTTGCACTAGATGCTCTTCTAATGCACCCCTCCTATTTTACCCAAGGTTAGAATGAGTGAATGTTATGTACATTCCCAATGGCTAGGACAATTTTGTTTACTTATTGGCATGACTTTAGATGTGGGAGGAAACTGTCATCACTATAGATAACCCATTCGGGCACTGTACACATAAAGGACCTGTGTTTGTCTCACTGGGAATCGAACCCGCAACCTTCTTACTGTGTGGCTAAATACTGTGCCACCATGCCACCTGTCCTAATATAATAATATAATATAAATATATTCATTCATTCATTTATTCATTATCTTCCGCTTTATCCTATATTAGGGTCGCGGTGGGGTTCCCCATGCCCATCCAGGGGAAATGTTTCGGGCGCTGGGCAGATACACCCAGGACAGGGTGCCAATCTATCGCTGGGCACACACTCACTCACACAGACATGCACATATACACACTCTATATGGGGCAATTTGGAGAACTCAATTAACTTGATCCATGTTTTTGGACTGTGGGAGGAAACCGGAAAACCCGGAGGAAACCCACGCAGACACGGAGAGAACATGGAAACTCCATCCAGATAGGGATTCGAACCGGGAATCCCTAGTGCTGAGAGGTGAATGTGCTAACCACTAAGCTACAGTGCCGCCAATATAAATATAATTACAGTAATATATGAACAGTACAAAAGTGGTGTGGTGGGTTTTCTGGTGATATGTTTGAATTTGTTGACCTGTTATTACTATATATATACACTCACGGGCCACTTTATTAGGTACACCATTCTAGTAACGGGTTGGACCCCCTTTTGCCTTCCGAACTGCCTCAATTCTTCGTGGCATAGATTCAACAAGGTGCTGGAAGCATTCCTCAGAGAGTTTGGTCCATATTGACATGATGGCATCACACAGTTGCCGCAGATTTGTCGGCTGCACATCCATGATGCGAATCCCCCGTTCCATCACATCCCAAAGATGCTCTATTGGA
>JAFMOD010000259.1:1182994-1207407 GCA_019802435.1 Corydoras maculifer
ATATATATATATATATATATATATATATATATATATATATATATATATGCAAGATGCATAATGTGTAAAATAATCAACAATAATCAGAGCTTATTAAAATTAATTAATTAATCTTTGCTATTTTTTACACTAAATTAACTAAACCTACATTTTTTATGGGTTAACATGTCCGTGTGTAATCCTCCGCTCCCATGAGGTGAAATTAGACAGAACTAATGCATTACCAAAGCAATGAGCATGTACAGAAACCTTGCAATGTGGCGGTGTTATATTATTATTTTTATAATTTAGTATAAGGCTTCATAAACTATTCCCACACTCGTTGAACATTGCATATGCTATTAAACACTTTTAAAACTGGATTTTTCCCTATTTTACTACATTACAACCTGTATGTATTTTTTTTTTAATCTGAATTGAATGTGATGCATCTGCACAAAATAGTCTACGTTTTAGAAGTGAAATAAGAAAAAAAAAATATGTACATAAAAAATATGAAAATAAAAAACTGAAAATTGGCATGTGCACATGTATTCACCCCCTTTGTTATGAAGCACCTAAAAAGTTCTGGTGCAACCAATTACCTTCAGAAGTCACATGCTTAGTGAAATGAAGGCCACCTGTGTGAAATCTAAGTGCCACATGATCTGTCAGTATATACACACCTTTTCTGAAAGGCCCCAGAGGATATCCAAATCTCTGTTGATCCCCCGGAGCACCATCAAATCCATCATCATCAAATGGAAAGAACATGGTACCACAAAAACCTGCCAAGAGAGGGCCGCCCACCAAAACTCTCAGCCCAGTCAAGGAGGGCATTAATCAGAGAGGCAGCACAGAGACCAAAGGTAACTCTGAAGGAGCTGCAGAGTTCCCAAGCAGAGACTGGAGTATCTGTCCATATGACCACAATAAGCCGTACACTCCATAGAGCTGGGCGTTATGGAAGAGTGGCCAGAAAAAAACTTTAACTTACAGGCAAAAATAGGAAGGCTCGTTTCGAGTTTGCAAAAAGGCATGTGGAAGACTCCCAAACTGTATGGAGGAAGGTACTGTGGTCAGATGAGACCAAAATTGAACTTTTTGGCCACCAAGGAAAACGCTATGTCTGGCGCAAACCCAACACATCTCATCACCCCAAGAACACCATCCCTAAGAACCCACTCACCCCAAGAACACCATCCCTTCCTCCATGTTAATCATGTCTCAGGATAAATGACATCTAAGAGACGGTAGAAGGAAACTGTCATGTGAAAATAAATTTAAGCTATGCAGACAAGCAACCAGATTGTACTGTAAATATATTGTAAAATACACTTAACCTAACCAAAATATTTGTTTCGTTCTTGCTTGTGCTGTGTGTGAAATAAACCAGGTTTCCAACACAGTTCTGCCCTTTACTGACAAATGCTCATGTCAGATAATGCACGCATGACTTGGTCTTACTGTGTGCCCTTTTCTCCCTACTTTTGTTGCAGAGAAACAATTATGAGTAGTGTAGGCTGAGCTGTAGGGGAGGTTTGAGGGACTGAAATATGTGATAGCCTCAAATGAATTACCAACCTGTACTGCATTTATCAGCTGTCAACAAAAAACTAGCAAATCAGGAAACAGTTTAATGTCTACCAATAACACAGAACAGTGGCGATAAGGAGGTACTCAAAAGAAGTATTATTGTAAATTGTGTGAGTCATCCTTTTCCTTTGTCAATGTTAACAGTCATGCTGCTGCATACAGAATATTGATGGCTAGCCATCTGTGGTTAGCGAACAATTTTCGGTCTAGGAGTGTCATTTATTTATTTATTTTTTTAATTGGGGGTACGAATCCCGAATCCATGTTTGTCTTATGTCTTCCTCAGACTGGAATTTACTATTTTTAAAGTGTCAGGAGTGTACTAAATTGACTGTTTTCAGTTTTTCTGTTTGCTGTTTGTCCTGTCTTTGTGATTGCTTGTTTATGTTTATTTGTTCAATAGTCATAGTTAATTAGTATTAGCTATGGTTGCTTTTCATGTGTGGTTGCCTTTTGGTGTATATAAGCCCTATGTTGGATCATCATGTCTGTTTGCTGGTGCGTGTTTGTTTTGTACACTTTTTGTGCGATGTTTATGTTCATTAAAGCCCTTTTTTGCACTTATAGAAAAGCTCAGGAACATTTCTGTATGTGCGTTGCTAGATGCATATATTATATGTTCAGGATAAAACTGTATAAAAAAAAGTGTAGCAAGTCTGAGGCTCTGAACTTGTTTTATCTTTTTTGCTTTGCCTGTAATGACCAGGAGGAGAGGCGGGTATTGTACATTGGACGTCTCCAGGCTGACAGCACAAGCTCTGAGCTCAAGCAGCGTTTTGAAGTTTTTGGGGAGATCGAGGAATGTGCCATCAACTTGAGACATGATGGGTAAGCAACAAGTCTATTATCAAGCAAATTCAGTGTGGCACTTAAATTTAGTTACTTAGTATGTTTGAACAATCTGAAAAATATATGTTGTTTTGTGGAATTAATTTAAATAAAAGCAATAGTTTTATTGATTGTAATTTTGCATTTATACACTTTATGGTATTCGCTGACTGGCTCAATTCTCCTGTGTAATGTAGTATATACTGTAATTATATATATATATATATATATATATATATATATATATATATATATATATATATATATATATATATATATATATATATATATAAAATTAATTAATTATTATTTTTTTAATTTAGGGACCATTATGGATTTATCACTTACCGTTACACTTGTGATGCCTTTGCTGCCCTTGAGAATGGACACACCTTGCGCAGAATGAATGAGCCTGAGTTCCAGCTCTGCTTTGATAGACAGAACCAGTTCTGTAAATCCAGTTACACAAACTTTGGTAAGTGCTTTCTGGCCTGTTTGGCTTTAGTCAAACATTTTTACAGTTGACAAAAGAGAGCAAACCTCCACAGCTGTACAAAAAGAGTGATGTCTTTATATTTGGGGATGTTCCTGCTTTATCTGTCCTAGAGGTAAATCCTGTAAAAATATATATTTAAAAAATATTTAAAAAATTAAAAACAGAGATATTTTTGACACAAATAACCAGCGCAAATTCAAAATGAATTGAAATACCAAAATGTACCTATTATTTTACAGATAAGGGCTAGTAATTTGTGACAAAAAGTAAAACTTAAATTAAAGGAACTATTTTAGCTAAGTCCTCACCTTGGTATCACATAGCCATCATTTATATGGAAAAGTTAGCAGGAAAAACAAAAGCCAAACTTCCTTTGGCTCTACCTTTCCTATAAGAAATGCATAATAATACATAACAATGAATGTTCACTGCAATATGATACATATCTGAAAAAAATATTATAAAAATTTAAATAGTAAAATTGACAAAAAGCAACAGTTGGGTGTTTTCCAAGTTTTTAGCCATGAATGCATTTGGAAACTATTCTCACGTGTCTGAGCCAAAGCCCTTTGAGCAACTGGTTTCTCAGTGGATGAGTCATTGAGTCACAGTGGTGCTGAGCCCTTAGTCTGTCGGGACACCTGTTTCGTAGAATTTGTGCTGACTAAACCGGTCCCTGAGACATCTTACCTAACATTACTCTGTTCCAAAACCTGTGTGCACTCTTTCAACACTGAGATCCTCCTCATCAGGCTAAGAACTAAACTACAGTTTTCACAGGTTAAATTATCGGTAATGATGGAGAATGAGTCCTCATACATACTATTAATGCAATCAGGACATGCAACAAGTGGTGCGGGTGTCATTGTATGGTTTATGTATAAGTAAATATATAAACTTAGTATCAGGTGACACTGTAAATCGATTTTTCAGCTTAAATTTTTCAGTTACAGCTCATTATTAGATGGCAGAAAGTTGGTAGTTAGAGCAGTAGGCAGTAGTTAGAGCAGTAGCTTTCCCCTGTATGCAATGTAACCTGGTTAACAAAAGAATAAAATAGCTGCAATATATAATTGAGTTAATTATAATTGGCTGCTTTGAATTGCCCCGATCTATATTCCCACTATTTAGCATGTGTGTGGATGGATTGGTGCCCTGTCCTGAGAGTATCTACCTATCAAAAAAGTAAATACATCAATGTAATCTTAAATAGCTATAGAATGACATTCATTTTTAATGAATAATAATAAATAAATAATTATTTATTACAAATAATTAAAAATTCCTCAGCTCCAGCTTGCTGTGGGTCTGTTCATTATCTATTTTGCTGTATGAATAACGGTAGACAGGGATAAAACTACAGAACTGCCCTATACATTGGTAATGCCAATAAGAGGCTAAGTCTTTTTTTTAACTTTACATCTAAGAAATAATCATTCATTCATTCATTCATTATGTTCCACGTAATCCTCTACTAGGATTGTGGCGGGTTCCCCATACCCATCCAGGGGAGAATGTTTTGGGCACTGGACAGATACACCCAGGACAGGGTGTACATTTTTTTGATATCTAGTCCATGTGTACATTTCCCAGCACCAGTACTCCTAGCCTTAAGGCAGTTTCACTTAGTCACTTGCACACTCTTTTTTTAAGGATCTGAAAGTCCACACAAATCCAGTAAAGGCAGCTTACACTAAGATGGGAAACATATTCCTAAAAACAGCAAATAAGATATTGGAATTAACAAAAGATAGCATTTTTATTATAACACTTAAAAGGCATTCATAGCTAAAAATCGCAAGCAGGCACTTTTATTTATTAAATTTATTATTAATCATATACATTTTGCATTTTAATTTTTTGTCAGATATGTAGCCTATAGCAAATAAACATTAATTAACAAAGTAAACAATGTATTTCTTTAATTTTCTTGCAGATATTATTAATTTTATTAATTATTCTAATGCCGTTTTTGTTTAAGGTAGTGGATACATTAAGTGAAGAACTTAACCAACAGTTCTCTCAAAGACAAAGGGTATACAGTTGTCAGTAATGTAGCTCATATGACAATAGCATTTTGTAATGCTATTGTGTATTAATTAATGCTGGATTAACATGGTAATATGTGGGTATATATATTTATCCAAAACTTTTTATCTTGCTGGACTGATAATGGAAATATCTCAGTGGCTTTACTTTGGATTTGAATGTTTGGCCTCTGCAAGCAGCAGAAGTGTATGAAGGAGAAAAAATTTTGACCCTATATAATCAGATTATATTTGCACATTTTATATTACGTTTGCCTCTGAGCCTCAACTTGTTGGTTTTTCCGGGTTCTCCAGTTTCCACAGTCCAAAAACATGCGACCCACGACCCCAGCAGAGGATTAAGTGAAAGTGTGTATGTGTGTGTGTTTGTGTGTGTGTGTGTGTGTGTGTGTGTGTGTGTGTGTGTGTGTGTGTATACATTGCCTTCTGCCATCATTCTTTTTTAGTCTTGTTTGTGGCTACTCTTATTTAATGCTTTAGAGACCTGATGTTCTGATCATTGGGCTTGTAATGGTCTAATGCGAAATAAGAAATCACACATTTATCTTTTTGTGGGATGAAAAGAGACAAGATAAAGTGGGGGGATTCTAAGGACAGGGCCATAGCAATGTGAATTGCTAGTCATTAAAGGCAAATGCAAGAACATTTACTCCTGTTATAGGGAAAAGACTAAAGGGATCTAGAGGTGACGTTAATAGTTAGTCGATTTTCCACTTCACATTTATTTTCAGTAGAAATTTGAGTTCAGGGATGTGCAAGGGTAGGGAACATCGGAAGCATTTTTCTTAGTGTCAGTGATGGCTGCACAGGTCAATGGAAGGGAACAAGTGCACTTACCTTGAAATAATGAGAACATTGGCGTTTATTTCAAAGGCTGAGGGTAAGGCCAAAAGGTATTCACAGGGTGAATGTAATACAAAGCTCAGTGCGGTTGCCTAAAGAAATATATATGCTGTGTTTAGAAGAGTGACATCACCTGAGCACATAAAGGTTTTTTGTTTTATTATAATTTTCATTTTTTTTGTGGAAGATACAATTCAATAAAATAAATATTGTAGTCTTAAGGTTGTCATTTTACTCTCATCACCTTTTTAGGAGACTCTGTCCATTAGTTCTAAATACAGCACAAGGAAATTGTTCATCTTTCAAGGTAGTCGGTGTGACACAATCTTCTCCTTTAGCCATTGTATTAGATCACAACTGGCATCTCCTGCCTACCATGGTCATTCCCATTTCTCATGAACTCCCAACTATGCAGTAGTCTTTTTGGTAAAATATTTGTGAAGTTTACTGCCACCAGAGATAAAGCAACCCATTTATTATCATGGCTACAAATAATACTAAAATCCTTGTATCTTGTACTTTTTATTTTTTTTTTATTTTATTTTTGCCACAGACATTTGTAGTAAGTTTTGCTTATTTATATTTTCAGTTTTTGCATTCCAATCATTTAATCACAAGAAAGTTACAATATGAATTTAATCGAATTGAAAACATCCTTTGTAGATGAAGCCAGGACTAATTTTGCACCTAAAAAATACTTTAAAATGTATGTTAAAATGTAATCCAATAAAGTATGTCACTTAAAGAAACTTTTTTTAAAATGAAGTAGTTCAAAAATAAAGAACACATTTACGTTTATATTAGTTCATGTTAAAAAAAAAAAAAGGTTTGTCCTATTAAAATAAACTGTAAGTGTAGTACAGTGTAGTTATGTGTTTGCAAGCATTGAATCATTTTTGTTATAGAAATAATGGCTTGGGACAAAGATAACCATTTTTCATGCTGGTTAGATCTTAGCACATCTGTACTTGTCCATTTTTGTTATCTGGTTGCTGAATTCAAGACAAAAAAAGCCAATCTTCATGTTCATGTTCATCCCTGAGGTTAAATTCAGTCGATATCTTGTGCTTCTTTCAGACTCTCATTCTGATGACTTTGACCCAACTTCAACAAAAAGCAAATATGACTCAATGGATTTCGACAGCTTGTTGCGTGAGGCCCAGTGCAGCCTGAGGAGGTAACAAACTTCACTGTTCCTGCTGACTTCAAAGAGAGGAATTTGTAATGCCTCACTGTTGATTCACTCCTCTTATTTTGAGACTACTACAATGTTTTACACTCAATATAAAAAGAGGAAAATGCTTATATGCATACTTGTGTATATACAGAAAGATATATATATATATATATATATATATATATATATATATATATATATATATATATATATATATATATATATATATATATATATATATACCCCCCCCCCCCCCCCCCCCCCCCCCCCCCCCCCCCCCCCCCCCCCCCCCCCCCCCCCCCCCCCCCCCCCCCCCCCCCCCCCCCCCCCCCCCCCCCCCCCTGAAAAACTGCAGCCTGTTCTGTCATTTTTCTTTATTTTAAGTTTGTTTTATTAGCCTTTGTTATTTAAATCGGTATATGTTTGGTATATTACAATATTATTTATGAATGGAATAAAAAAATCTTATTGAAGACAACACAGTATACATTTGGGAAAAAATAAAGCATTTTGATATTTTTTATTTTCTGTACATATCAAAGCAAAGTTCTTTATTTGTTACAGCTATGCACTGTAAAAATGCAGCCTTTTTAAGAGGGATATTTCCTTAATGAGAATGTTGATCTGTAGTAATTACAGTGGCACATAACCAACATGGTGGTGGTAATGTGACGTAATATGATTGTAAAAATGCCTGAGATTGGATGCTCTTGCGGAGGAGCACGTGAACAGATTTTAAAAAATGTTTTAAATGTCATTAATAATGTAAAGTTTAATTTTTAACCTTAAACAGAGCTTTCTTTGACTCAACATGTGTAAGATGCATTTGAATATTTTTATGTCCATATATGTATAAAACAATAAAACTTTTTCTGATAGAAATAATAGCTTTTAATTAATTTCTGTGCACACTAATAATTTTTTATTATTGCTGTTTTGATATTTCTCTTTTACTAATATATGGTTGCTCTTTAAACACAGAAACTCATTTTCATATGAAAATATTTATTTCGCTATTTTAATCAAAATATTGTTGTTGTCATCTACAATTAGAAATTTTGCTATTTATATTGTTAGTTGATTTATTTAATGTTCACTGAGAAATATGCACCAGTTCTGCAGAACCATAAGTGTTTCTGCCTTTGAGAAACAAAAGCTGTTATTATTATTACGAGTGGGTACATAATGAACTTTTAAGCTCTGCAGTACAAATTGCATTTTCAGGTGGTTAGAGCCATAACTGATATCCATGCCCATTTTCGTTTCCAAAGCACATAAAGCAATAAACTAATTTTGCAGGTATTTTATGATACCACACCTAATCTGTTTCATTGCTACTCCAATGCTTGGTTATGTGAAAGCCAATCTAAAGTTTACAGTTTTTTTTAGTTGAATTATTTTCCAGAATTTTTCTAAGAGTATTTTCTTGGTTTATATATATATATATATATATATATATATATATATATATATATATATATATATATATATATATATATAATGTGTGTGTGTGTGTGTGTGAGAGAGAGAGAGAGAGAGAGAGAGAGAGAGAAAGAGATATTAATCTTCACAATATTTATAATTATTTAAAAATGACAGTGATAAAGTAAAATATTTAGAAAAAAAATGTTTAAATAAAAAGCAATAAATTATTTTCTTAAGTTGTCTTTTAGCTCACAATGTTGTAGTTTGACTGCATTGGTGTCCATTTCCATCCAAAATGAGATTTCATTCCTTCTCAAACCACACCACAGTATGTCTTGTACACTACGTGTAGAACGGGAGTGATAGAATGAGAAAAATTTAATTGTGAAATTAGAAAACATAATCATAGTATGAATGACCTTTGGGTAAAACTTACAGTTACAAAACTATCAATCACTTGAACCTCATCACATGTTTCTGTAATCTGACATTTGATGACAAAAGTTCAAAATGCTTTGTTTTTCTTCTAGCCAGTGATTGGTCAAAATTATTATGTGAAAATAATTGTGATACAAGGTAATCCTGGAGCTTCTAAGTTAGTTAATATAGGTCAATGTCTTTTGTATTACTCTAAACCCATCACATATCACTTTTGTTGATATTAGGACTGTATTGCTGAGACTACAGCTACAAAATAAGGCAATATAAACAAGGGTAAATAAACCCCTTCATTGTCCTGTCTGTTTTTCTGTATGTATAAATTAAAAGATAATGGTGTTATGTTCCATTGGATATGTGGCTTCAATCATTGTAATATCTAAATGCTTTGTAAATGGCTAAAGTAGCAATATATTATAATCCCCAGTGGGGTTTTTTGACTGTGTGACAGACTTTCTACCAATGTGAACTACTAAGAGATTTCCCACAGTTGTATAAATCTGTTTGTGAATAACTGCTCTGAATTTGAAAGGACAAGATGTGTTGTGTGTGTAAAAGAATGCAAGTGTATTTGAGTGATGATTATATTCTAGGGAGTAGGGTTGGTTGTTACCTTAATTTTTGTCCCTTATCCATGTTGCCTTCTGCTAAGTCCTTACCAATGCCTTTGTGGTTTGACCTATTGTACAATTTCTCTGTGAATTTAATTTTTTATGTGCAATTTCCATCAATCTCACCATGCCAATAAAGGGAAAAGTGTTTCTTTTATTTGTTAAGTTTGTTTTATTTGCCCTAGTATTTTTTTGTAATAATTCACTTCAGAATTTTGCTCCTTTTTTTGTAATATTACACGAGACAAATTTTACAAAAATATTATTTGAACTATATCATCATTGTTGCCACTGTAATGTTTTCTTTATTTGCCTTTTCGAAAATTTATCCGCCTTTATTCGAATATTATAAAAATAGAAAAACTAAAAAGATTGACTGGTAGTACCAGTTATTTTTATCATGCTTTACTGCATGCCATACTGGAACCTGGTACAGTAAATGAATATTAATTATTACATTTGGCTTTAAGCCAAATTGCAGAGCATTTTTTTCATGAAACTAAAACTAAATTGTCTTAACAATAACAAAATATCATAGCATGTCTATTACTGAATTGTAATCGGTCAGCTGTCCAGTTATCATTCAACCTATAAGTAAGTTTACTAGTGACAGTACAATAACACTTTCTACACTTTGAGAAATATTGCAGAAGTAAGCATTAAATTTTAACATAAAGATATATATATTTTTTTTTTATTAAAAATACAGTTTAGCCCTGGAGAAAAGAGCAGCTTCTTTAATTTTCGTTGGGCAAACATGCACAGGCAGGAGGTCTCTCTTATCCTGCCCTTTACCTTACAATGGAAATAGAATTTGATGAACTCTGCTTGTCTGCAATACTACTGGCTGAATGTCCATTATCTTTGACTTGCCGAATAAATGGTATCCTACTAAATGCCATTTATGTGCAGGCCAATTATGGTCTGTTTTAAAAAATAAATTATAAAGAAAGAAAAATATGGCAGTATGTGGTGTAGTGGTTAGCCCGCCTGCATCTTAGCACTGGGGAGCCATGTTCTAATCCTGATTTGGGTGGAGTTTTCATGATTTATCTGTGGCTGTGTGGATTCTCCAGATTTCTCCCACTGTCCAAAAACATAGATTCAAGGTAAATTGGCTGCTCTAATTTGCATACACAAATGTTTTTGTAAGTGTGTGAGTTTGTGCACAGTTATGGATTGGCACAAACAGTGATGATTGGTTTTATAAGTGCATTTGCCCAGTGGCTGGAACATTCTTTCCTGAAAGGGCATGAGGATGGGATCCCTCATCCCTAGTATTGAATTAAGCAGAAGATAATGAAATAAGACTCCATTTAATTAATAGTGCTACAGCATATATTGTATACAACCTTACTGAACATAATTCATTATTTCTTATAAAACATGAACAGATTTTCAGATGTAGAAACAGACATTTTACAATTTCAAGCAACAAAGGTTTTAAACATGTAAAATCATGAAACAAATGATTTGGGAATGTAGATCTAGAACTGTTAACCAGCTAGAATCCTGTATTAGACAAGAATATCCCTACTCTATTTACATTTATATAAGATTAGATTCAAATTTATTGTCATTGTGCAGGGTACAAATACAGGACTAATGAAATGTAGTTTTGTAGTAGAAGTGCAATATATACATTATTTACATAAAGTGCATTAATAACGGTGACCAGTGCATGGAGAATTGTAAAAGTGTATAAATTCATTGATTCATTATCTTCCGCTTTATCCTATATTAGGGTCGCGGGAGGGTTCCCCATGCCCATCCAGGGGAGAACGTTTCGGGCGCTGGGCAGATTCACCCAGGACACACACACACACACACACACACACACTATATGAGGCAATTTGGAGAACTCAATTGACTTCATCCATGTTTTTGGACTGTGGGAGGTAACCGGAGAACCCGGAGGAAACCCACACGGACACGGGGAGAACATGGAAACTCCACCCAGATGGGGATTCGAACTGGTAATCCCTAGTGCTGAGAGAGGAACTTGCTAACCACTAAGCCACTGTGCCGCCAAGTGTATAAATGTATATACATGATATGAACATGATATAATATGAACATAATATATACATAATATGAATATGATATGAAGTGCATTAAAGTACAGAAGGTGCAGAGAAGTGGTTGTGCAAAGAGTTATTAAAGTGTATGTGTAGCGTTCACGAGGATACCCTCAGGAAAAAAAAAATTCCTTAGACTGCTGGTGTGAGAACGGAGGCTCCTGTAACGCCTACCAGATGGTAAGAGGCTAAAAAGTCCATGATTTAGGTGGGTAACATACTTGATGATATTCCTCACCCTGCCCAGGCAGCGCTTGCAATGTTTGTCCTCGATGGTGGGTTTTTACCACCCACTGGAGTCATCTGCTGCCATACCATTCAGAGACACAGTTGGTACAGTGGTAAAAGTTCACCAGGATCCTAGGAGAAAGGTGAGCTTTCTTGAGACTCTGAATAAAATAAAGGTAAATTAAGAAAATAAAGCTGCACCAGACAGAACACCCCAAGAGACAAAAAATAATTTGAATGTTGAAGTAAAATAAATTTAATAAATGCAATACAAAAATACCTACAGATTATTTATAGCATTAAATGAGATCATGGATCATTTATAGCATTAAATGTTATCATGGACGCAAATGTGACCACTACAAACCATAACTTTTGTTATAATAAACATAGCATAATACACTCTACTGCATTTTATTCAGAATACACACTCTACAGAAAATAAACCTGGCCTACCAAACCCAAGAGAAAAGCGTTCAGCCTAGCAAAAAATAACTGCATAACTCGTCGGAGTTGGAAGCTGTGTGTTTATATATCAAAAGGGATGCTGTTTTCACAAACCACAGCTGCACCAATCAAGCAAACTCTATAACAAAACAACGTCATAGTACTATGGCTTACAATATGTGCACAGAGAACTAACAATATCATAAAATGTAGCAGTGCTAAGGCTTAAAATCAGCTTAAAAACTAGCTTTTATACAGTGCCACACCTGCTCTTAATCGTAGTTTCAGCAGCCCACTAGTTAATATACATGATTAGCATTTTGTGTTGTATTAAAGAATTTTAATTGCTTGTTAATATTATTATGTCTCTTAAGATTTTAGGCTCCTCAAACACCAATTGAAATGTTTAATATCGTGTTATTTTACTATGAATTAAATGTTCAAAATTAATTTTGCAAAAGCTAAAAAAACTGCGAAAAAAACTTATGTGTAGGCACTGCTCTGGGAAGATTTGGTGAGAATTGCTAAAAGATATGCACTTTATGTCCCCAAGTCAGGCCTTTGACAAAGCATCACTTGGCAAGTCTCTGTGCACCTCAAGAGACATCAGCACAAAGTCAGTGACAATGTGGACATCCAGCTGACAGAGACAGTTAGGACTGAAAGAGGTGCTTGGATTCACTTTTGTCAGCGCATCTCCTATGTCGATTAAGAAACTAATGAAACATAAAGTCCAAGACAGGCTGTAGCCAGATTTTAGTGACATTTACATGTCCTCATTAATGCAGAAATTAAACCAAAATTATGCTAAATATATTATATAGTAGGAAATAAGAAAAAAAATCCATGTGAAGTCATTCACAGGTCAAGTTAAGCTTGTAAAATGCTAAAAAAAAAGAAGATATATGTATGTATTTATATATATATATATATATATATATATATATATATATATATATATATATATATATATATATATATATATATATATATATATATATACTGTATAAGTTTCATGGCCAGATACACCCAGGAGGTATATATATATAGGCGGCATATATATATATAGGCGGCACGGTGGCTTAGTGGTTAGCACGTCCACCTCTCAGCGCTAGGGATTTCCGGTTCGAATCCTCATCTGAGTGGAGTTTCCATGTTCTCCCCGTGTCTGTGTGGGTTTCCTTCGGGTTCTCCGGTTTCCTCCCACAGTCCAAAAACATGGAACAAGTTAATTGAATTCTCAAAAATTGCCCCCTGTAGAGTGTGTCTGTGTGAGTGAGTGTGTGCCCAGCGATGGATTGGCGCCCTGTCCTGGGTCTATCCAGTGCCCGAGACGTTCTCCCCTGGATGGGCATGGGGAACCCCACCGCGACCCTAATAGAGGATAAGCAGGAGATAATGAATGATTGAATATATATATATATATATATATATATATATATATGTGTGTGTGTGTGTGTGTGTTATACTTTGCTAACTATTTTCGTACTACAATTGTGAAAACTTGCTATAACTGTAAGAAACAACGAGGATCAGAGACAGGATTTCACAAGCCCAGCTGATGCATTGAATACCGCTACCATAACATCCATCGCCAAGCACCAATGTCCTACTGTCACACTACTGAATGTGGTAAGAAAAAATTATCTAGTTGTTTAAGTCTAGTTTCATATCAGAACATTAGTGGAAAGCGCATTTGAATACCTGGTTTGGTTTTTACAAAAAAAAATGTGCCAAGGTGCAGTACACCAAATTTTGACTCTAACAAATTAAAAAGTCTACAACAAAGATTTGAAGGATGAGGTAAACATGCCCAAGCCATTCGAATACATTAAGATTGTGGTGCAATTGTTCTTTACATATGTTTTGAATTGACCAGCTCGCAAACAGAATACACTTAAGAGCCTTTAAACACAGGTTGTGGTCATGTGGCTTCCAGTATGACCTTATCCAGAGTGCCAGAGAGTATGGCTTGAGCAGTGAGAGATAGAAGCTAGGTTGATCATCTTAGTATCAATCAGTGTAAATGTCGCTTGTACTTCCTAATCTCAGATCAAAACCAGAATCCAGGAATTTACAGATGAGAAATCAGATTTTTTTTTCTTAAAATTAGAATGATATAATGACACAAAGATGAAACAGGTAAGAGTACAGGATCAAAAATGGAACAGCATCCTTTTGCACAATGAAGCTTAAGGGCTCAAGGGCCAACATTGGTAACTTAAATGGCCCAAGGATTTAAACCCCCAATAATCAAACTGGTAACCCACCACCCTAACCACTGAGCTGCCACACGCATATGTTAGATGTTAAGCAATCTAGCTTCAGTCATAAGAGTTAGAGCCTAATTTAAAGGAGGCAAGATATAGAGGTCCATGGTATATGGAAGCGAAATGCATCAGATGAATTAACAATTCCTCAACAAAACCTTTTTTTACCCTATTAAAAAAATTCTACAAATATGTTAGAGAGTACCTTTCCATATTACAATTTTTGGTGGCATAGAGACGGTGTGACAAGGTGTGCTGCCAAGTGGTGCCAAGGATTTAAATAGGCGTTCTGGCAGCTGCACCTAATGTGTAGTCCCTTGCAGGATCTGGACTGCATGCGCCTGCTGAAAAACAGCCTTATTTTAGCCATTTTTAATATTTTAAAAGTTAATTTGATTTACATTTAAAATTACAAAATTAAATTAAAAAAGTTGTTAGGAAATTGTAATATATTGTTGAACATCCCGTTAACACTTGTTTTTTTCGTGCCCTTTCTTTATCTGTTTGTTTGTCTTTGTCTGTTTGGCGGCCCCTGGTGACAGTCGGCGGCAGATACTGAAGACTCTGCTGTGTTCCTAAGCCAATGAAACAGCTCCAGCACACACCTGCAGTTCATTATGGAAGCAATTAGACAGAGCTTAAAAGCAGTTGCAGTTCTTAGTCTGTCTGGTTATTGTTATATTTCAGCTATTAGTCCTGTTAACATTCTGCTTTGCCACTGTGCACAATGTTCTGGATTTTGCTTTAAATCAGAATCAGAATACTTTATTGATCCCCTGTGGGAAATTGCTGATGTTACAGTTGCACTGTTTGCTGAGTTATAATGTACTAAAAATATAATAAGATAAAAATGATCAACAATACGCACTTCTTTAAAGGAAACGAAAATGCAATATACTAAAATATAAAGTTTTTAGTTTTTAAATACAACAATAAAAAAATTGGCAGTGATATCACCCCTGCTGATACATCCAAGAAATGCAGAGTCATCAGAAATCTTCTGAAAGCAGCAGGTCAGTACAGAAACTGAAGTTTGTGCTGAAGAAAGAAAAGAGGAAGGGAGAAAGGACAGTTCCTTGTGGTCCCAGGGGTGTTGCCGACCACTCTGTCCAACACACAGTGCTGCAGTATTGCGGTCTGCCGGTCACTGCGGTCTGCCTGGGTTAGTCTGTAATCCAGGATATGAACAGGGGAGTCTGCCTGCATCGCTGTCAGCTTCTCGCCCATAAGAGCAGGGCGAATTGTGTGGAATACACTGAATTAAAAAAAAATCTATGAAGTGCTGGCTGGCTTGCCCAGGTGAGCATAGTAGACTTGGTTGAGCTGGTAGATGATGGCGTCCTCAACTCCCAGTGAACTGGACAGGGTCCAGAAATGTCTAGACTATGGGACAAGCCTCTCCATGGTCTTCATGATGTGGATGTGGAAAATCTATAAATAGTTTCAGAATCTATATCTAAATCTGTATTATTTTTATTATTGTAATTATGATCAACTGTGTTGAAAAAAGAGGTGTTTCATCTTTTTTTTTTTTAAAGAAGGTCATTGAAGCAGCCCAAATCTATCCTCCTGAAAACAAGCCAAGTGTTCACTGGTGTTGTTCAAATTAACAGACATGGATGCTGTCCGCAAGCAAATTAGACAGTGTGAAGGACAGTCCTATGTTCCATTCAAGTACAATGCCCATCTGCTCTCAAAAGCATACTTCTAGTCCTTGAAGTGTGCGTATTTTATAACAAAAATTAATAGTCATCACACCAGTCTTATCAAACATGCAACTTCTGTACTAGTTAATTATATAATCCTTTGCTAGAAATTTATTTTTGAATTGCTGGGGTAATTAGAAATGACCCATCAAAATGCATGCATATGGGAACATTCCTGACATTATTCATTATTACAATCAAAATTCATACAAAAAAATGTGTGCAGTTGTTTAGCTTCTTGCACTATCCAGCAGTCAGGATTGAATGAAAGAGGCATCCTGTGCTCACAGCACAACTAAACAACAGAATGCAAATAGGTTAACACAGTATATTTTTACAACACTCAAAGAGCATGGTAGGCAGAAAGAAAGGGGGAGAATTTTAGCAGTTCAGGAGCATGAAATGGCCTGCGTTAATCATCCAGACAGCAGAAACATTAACTGTGCATGAAAAAAGTCTCTGGACATCACGCCATAATGTACACTGCTCAATAAGAGAGACTGGACAACAACAAACGTTCATATAATTTTTTTTGCAGTTAATAAAGCCATTTAGCCACTTATTACTGTGCCCAATTGGTAAGTAGCCTGTTGCGTGCTTGGTGACAGGAGGCATTGCTAGTCCCAAATATGTTTTTTTTATTGTTATTATTAGCAATCCATGGGATTTTGGGCTGGCAAGTTAAACCACAGACAGACACACTGAGCTTTTCTTCCCTGCACAGGGGACTCTGCACAGACACAGACAAAATTTTAACGCTGACAAACCACCGATAATAACCGTTACCTCACCTGCTTCCTTGGAGCTGTCGCTCATTCAAATTACCATTTTATCACAGCTTTAATTATGCTTTAATTAAAGCTTTAATAATGCTTTATTTCTGTATAAAAATATATTATGACAAAATAAATTAAAGAGCGGCATTTTTTAAATCCCTAACTTTATGTTCTTAACTGTAACAAGTTACATTCACTTGATTATGTATTTCTTATCATTTACCAAGAACTGTTTTTTTTTTCTTTCCCGTACAGATTATAAATGTTAGTGAGGATTGCCAATATTATTCAAAGTGCCCCAACTTTTAAACTGAGTTTGTGGCACTGCTCAATGTTCACATTAAATTAGATAATTATGCTTTGTTTAATAATTGTTAAGGGAATTGCACTAATTATCTTCTCAAGTCAACACGAATTACCATTAAAACTATATGCACATTGTAGATTTATGTCATTGTGTTCGAAGAGCTTTATGATGTTGGCAGCTGGCTGTCAGGGTAATGGCACTTGTAATTTATGCAAGAGATGGGTGACTGTTCATCTGTCACTGCTCAGGTTTGGGGGAACCTTTTATAGTCTCCTTGTATCTTGTTTGCTTTCGAAGAAAGCTCTTGAGCCGTAATCTATTTATCTATCTCTCTCTCTCTCTTTCTATGTATATATGTATATATTGATATTGATATCGCCTATGCTGTCATAAGCGATTGGACAATGAAAATTAAGTACCGGAATGTGTGGGTTGGAGAATAGGCCTATTCATGTGTGAACACTTTGAACTGGAAGTTGAGGGGCTGTGGCAGCACAGTGTGGTAAATGTGAGAGAGGAGGTTGTGCAGCGTGCTGGTGGTGTTAAGGAGGGGGATTTAAGCAGGATGTCTGTAAAGTTAGAAAGCATGAGAGTTGTCGAATCTATTAAAATGAAACAGATTTCTACCTCAAGAGTTCTTTATCAACTGCTTGCTTTTCCTCCCATGGAAGCCATGGTGCTATCCACTCTTTAGCTTATTTTCACCTGTCCAAAGCCTGGCATAAAAAAAATTAATCTCAGAAGACGAGTCCCGGGCCAGTGAACCACATCAAAATTATAAGGCTATGAGTGAATGATATACATACATATACATGATATACTGTTGGAGGGCATGACTAGTTGCAAAATTCATCGTGGACCCAACTGATGCTCACTACATGCTGGATACACATCGGATGACTAAAGAGAGTGCCACCTGAAAAGTGTTGGGAAAGTTAATTTTGTTATCTGCATAATGTCACTCACAATACACTCACATGCGCTAAAGAAAGGTAATATATCTGCACTGGGTAAGCGCCACTCTTTCAAACATAATCATATGGGATTAAATGAATATGTTTATGATCATTGGTGTAGATAGAAGGATGTTAAGACAGACTTATGGGCCTGTATGGTAAAGTCCATTGGATTAATTTCACAAATAGCCCTGGGGTGATATGACAATAAAAAACATGTAGTGTTGACATGTCCTTCTTAGGTAAGTAATATTGCTTTTCAGATATATTGCAAAGCAGATCCATGTAGTTCAGTATCACTTTTTATCCATAACAGTGACGCGCTTGTAAGCACTCCCGACAAAGGAGCCATGCCTGTGCCCTCTTATCCTAATAAAAAGTGGCTGTCATGGCTTTGGCAGTTGTCCCTTGAAAAGTATGGTGCTATAGCACCACTTTCTTAGATTTCTTATTTATGGATCTTGATCTATGCAATGCTGTCAATAGTGTTTCTTTTATTGATTCACTCCATAAACACATGGATTCCTTATTTAGTCGGTATAAAGTATGCAAGAAGCAATTATTTGGATGCTATTTTGATGAAGCTATTATACAACCCTGTAATTATAATTGCTTGAAAGCAGGGTTTGCCAGACCATACTGATTCCCACAAACCTGCAGCAAAACTTACAACACTGCAATGAAAAATATATAAATTTTAGACACCTGCACCTTGCTTGCACAATTCCCTAGTATAATCGCTGAGACTGCAAGTATCTGATCCTGCAGCCTAGTAGTTCTCACTATTCCCTGATGGCCATGGTCATAGTGTATACTGGTAAGGACCTCATTTTATGGAATTTCAGGAAGTAACAGCTGGTTCACACAGAATCTGCCAATATATAACACCATCCTTCTCTTATATCCACTTCCACTGCAGTACTAACTTAATTCTGGTTACAGGGTCCTCTCAAATTCTGAAGGGCTCCTCCTCCGATATGGAGGAATTCACCAAGTACTCTGTACTGAGCTTTTAGTTGTTGTAAATCATCCCCACCTCTATGCAGAACAGCCTTTACACCTGCAGAAAATACTATCTGTAATATGAACAGGGTGCAGCCATTTTTGCAGGTGTAAATAAGCATCTCAATATTACTTAGTGTGCCAGGATGATGAACTATTTGAGAATTATAAAAGGTGAACTGAGCTACCCATCTTAGTTCAATCTCTCCCAGTTTCGCACTTTGAAGATCATGTAGTAAATTGTCAGTGTACGCTGTTGATTGTGCCCCCCAAAGATCAAAGAACTTATAATTCACTCGCCATGTTTAGGCTTCTAGTTCCAACTTCATTCCACTGTAATGAAATCCTTTTAAATGGCCTTGACCTTCAACTGGGATATGCAAAGAATGCTGTTGTCCCTAACTAGTGCCAAGATCAAATTTTGCTAAAGGGTCTGAAAAAAAGACTGCTCACAACTTGATGCTCGATGATCTTGAAAAAAAAAAAAAAAAAAACAACACATGACCACAATGGGGTTTTCTTTTTGGACCGCATTCTTTTTAGCCAGTTTGCGCAAAAGTCCAAAGTTAAGATAAAAAGACACACAGCTAAAGGTAATCACGAGACTGAAGAAAATTAATCAAGGAGTAATTTACCAATTAGCAGAGACTAATTGCACGGAGACGCAGACCTAACGAGACGAAACCAAACAGAAATCCGGTAAGAGGTGCAATTCCTTCACATCTAACAATATCCCTCTTTCCAAAAGGGTGGGGGGAAAAATGGAAGCAAAAACCAAAAAAAGAGGGGAGTAAAAAAAAAGAACCACAAGAACAAAAAACATAATACCAAGAACTGTCCCACGCATCAATGCGCAAAACAGTGCAATTGTACGAATGTCCTAGAGAAAATACTAATCACTGGAGCTTGAATATGGCAACGGAAGCCCAGGGTCTCCAAACACAGAGACACGAAAGCCCGAAAAAGCGAAAAAGAGCAAGAGGATCCTTGGAGCTTAATGAGTGCAACAAACTCGAAGGGTCTCCAGGGGATCAATCCCGAGCCAAATTACAAAATGCTAAGGGACTAAACAGGACAAGTGCTACAATTACAAAACTGCATGTTATGCTTAGCACTCACTTAGCAAACTTACAGTAGAAATATTGACTTAAGCAAACAGCAACTTTGAGATTACGTTTAATCTTTTAAGCAGGCAAGCAAGTCTCCCAAAAAAGAATGTGTTTTCCCAGAATGTGCACACACCTTGAATGAAACCTAGAGGAGCAAGTGGTAAGCTTAATAAAGCAGCAGCAAAATAGCATTGGACTGTAATAACTAACATGCAACTGAGCTCTACTGCTTATTGGTTAGCTGCCAAAATCCATGCAGCTCCTATCTGTTAACATGTTCAATAATGGTCCAAGTCAAAAAAAAAGAAAATTGCATATTACCTAGCTGTCCTATGGTCACAACATTTAAAAAAAAACTACCACCTGCTTGATTTTGAAAGCAGAGTTATTACAGATTGGATACACTTTGGTATTTAAACGGTCACAACTGCCATTCTCTAGTAATTCTCTTAAAATGAAACTTTAAAGGAATACTTGTAAGGAGCTAAGCATGCAGGTGTGAAAGCACAATACAGCAGGTCTACAGGTAATACTACTGTTCTCACAGTGTCTGCATGGGTTTCCTCAGAGTCCCCCAGTTACTCCCACAGTCCAAAAACATGGATTCAAGGTAAATTGAATGCTCTAAATTTACTCAAATAGTGTGTGTTTGTTGTCTGACTGAGTGTGCCCAGTGATGGATCGGCGCCCAAAAATTTGCACAGCGCCCAAAAAATTCTCCCCTGGACGGGAGTGAGGGGAACCCCCTCGCATCCCTAGAAGAGGATTAAACGGAAGATAATGAATGAATGAAATAATTGTGACTAAATATAATAAAATAAATATTCAGATAATTTTCTTAGAAAATTAATCAATGAATAAATGTGTTACAATTGTCATGTTGCTTTCATCTCATGACAACATTAGGCCAGTCGTATTTGCTATTATTACACAAGGAAATTGGTGGAAGAAATCTGAATCAGTTAGTGTAACACAGGAATGAAGGTGTTATGTGGCTTTTATGCTTACTAATGAGCCCCTAAGGTGCTAGAACATTACAGTCTGCCCTTTTACAAGGAGTGATTGCCCTATCACAGTGAGTCCAGTGGGGAATGTAGGTACAGGAATATCTCTATTTGATATAAACATCTATCTTATATCTAAAGCTGAGATGTTCTTTCTGATTTCTTAAAATGATCATTGGTCTGATATATTTAGGTGCTCTCTTTTGCTAAAAAAAAAAGAAGAAGTATGACCTGCATCCTAATGAGTCTTATTTCTGGGTTTTCTGTGGAGCCCAAGCTCACATCAAAAATAAAAAAAAAAAGTTTTTAAGACAATTGCACCTACAGGATACTATTTTATGAAAGGTAAGTTGGGTTCATAAATGTAACCAATTCACCTAGATTAGTTGTTTTTTGGTAAGCACAGAAATAACATTTTATTCGGATTTTAATAACAATGGTCATTTAGCAACTGTAGCAAAATTAGGACAAATAACACATTCCTTTCTGGCTGGCTGGCTGGCTGGTTACCACTCCTCTGCTCAAATTTAAGTCTATTCTTATTACATTTTTCAAATAGTAGTATTATGCTCTGAGTCTTGCAAGATTGCTTTATATTTCCAAGCTCCCACCCCTTTCTAAGAGTTGGGACTCCTTATGGGTCCTAATGCCCCATCAGCTAAAGGAATGCCGAGTTCTATCATTCCACAGCCTACATATGACCCCATTTTGAAAGGTTGCCATCCTGGTGACAATCCCCTATTGTCAGAGCCTAAAATAAGTCTGTACCATCTGTATAGGCAGGTGTGCTACCGCACCTACGCAGAGATCATTCACTGGGGTAGACCCTGTCCAGAGTAAGTAGGTGTGGATTTGAATGCAACGCTGCAGTTACCTGACCGTTAGCCAAAGTATCCTTGGCTCAGCTGCCATAGTGACCATTATATCCAGGGTAATCACAGGTTCTCCGTCACCCGGGAATGTACAAAGTATTGTAGGATCTAACACTCCAAGCCTTTTTCTGAGAAGCCACTACCACCACTGAACCAGTCTTCTTATCTTCCTTATCACTACCACAGTCTTAAACTACTGACCTTGAAGATGTAATTATCAGCTACTCTTCTGTCAAAGTCTGGGTCAGCAATGTAAGAATCACCTAATATTTCTAATCCAATGTCCAAATGACCCCCTTTTTTACCATCCCACAGCCTGCAATTGTTTTTTATTGTGTTTATTTGGTTTATTTCTACACTTAATTTATGTATGTCAACAATTATTCATCAAGAGATTTGTGATTTGGTTTGTAAGCACTGAAATCTTTTCTTGTTCTCTCATTTCTTTCATCATGTTTCTCATTCTCCTTCACCACTAAAGAAGATCTGCGTCATTTTAACTTGTTAATGGGTTGAACACCGCTGCTAAAATGTGTAAGGCTCTTGCACATATCCAACATCTTTATAGTCATATATCCTTTCTGAAGAAAACCCACCAGCCAATGTGTCTCATTTAAAAAGACCTTGAATGGCTCATTTGCTTCACCCCAGGTACTCTGATCTGACTAGAGATGCTGAGATTATTATCTACAGAAATGCCCTGTTTATTCTGAGTCTCTTTTTGACTCTACTGGCCACGTTGTAGCAGCTGTTGGATACCTGTAGAACTAATTTTCCTAAAACTGTGACAAGCCCACATTTTAGCTCTTTTCTTACTCTAGATTTGCCCATTCTAATACAGTTGATTCTTTACTGAATTTGTGCAATAGTTGACTTCTGGCAGTCCTTAAGTCCTCAAATTTAAAAAAATTTACTTCTTATTACTGGATAAATACAGATCCCTACTTACTCAATTTGGCTTCCTCAATTTCGCTTTGAGAGGTGTTTAAGGCCTGCATTTAAGACACATAATTTCTTAATTGTTCCACTCTATGAAGGAAGAGACAAATTTGTACAGACTTAAAAAAATAGATGCATGCTGTGCCCTTGAACCCGTCCCAGCTTTGTATAAAAAATGAAAGTTACACACCGGATATGATTCAGTCACTCCCCAGCTTCAACTATCTGCTATGGTTTTAAAGATTATGCTAGGGATTTAAAGATTTAGTGGTAATTCCCATTATCCTGAATGCTTTACTGGTGAATTGTATAAAGAATTTAATGGTAGATCAACTTCTATTCTTGCTGAGGTGCATGTGTGGAAAACTTCCCTAGTTCACGAATGAGGACACAATTTCACTTATGTTAAAAGAAAAAGTCCCAGTTCAGTGTAACAGCTTTAATCTGATTTGGCTTCTTAACCAAAACTTTAAGATCATATCCGAGGTTTAGTTTAGTATGCGTGATTAAATCATTGTATGGTATAGGTTTATTTTCTATACTGCTTACCCATGTCTTGGATTCAGATTTACATGAAGTCATTTAGCAGACGCTTTTATCCAAAACCATCTTACAAATGCGAAAACATGTCAGTATTTAAGGATAATACTATGCTGTAGTATTATCAAACCTGAGCATTATCCAATCTGGTCTTAATGCCTATATATACCCTACCATGTATTTTGTTTTGTTTGTTTTACAGCAATTGCTTCTTGAAGAGATGTGCTTTGAGTTGTTGTTTTTTTTTTTTTCTTTTTTAAAGCAAAATATTTTAGCATTACGGACAATGTTCAGAAGATCATTCCACCATTTAGCAGTGTTGAACAGTATATATACAGTGGGTTGCAAAAGTATTCATACCCCTGGAACTTTTCCATATTTTGTCACATTACAACCACAAACATAAATATATTTCACTGGAATTTAATGTGAAAGACCAACACAAAGTGGTATACAATTGTGAAGTGGAATGAAAGTTATACATGAATCAACAATTTTATTACAAATAAAAAACTGAAAAGTGCGATGTGCAAAATTATTCAGCCCCCTTTTCCCTGAGTGCAATCAATTGCATTCAGAAGTTGCCTGATGACTGCTAATGACTTAAAAGGGTCCACCTGTGTGTAATCTAATCTCAGTACAAATACAGCTGCTCTGTGACGGCCTCAGATGTTGGTTAAGAGAATATTGGGGAGCAAACAGCATCATGAAGTCCAAAGAACACACCAGACAGGTTAG
>JAFMOD010000259.1:1207441-1226245 GCA_019802435.1 Corydoras maculifer
TTTCAGTTTTTTATTTGTAAAAAAATTGTTGATTCATGTATAACTTTCATTCCACTTCACAATTGTATACCACTTTGTGTTGGTCTTTCACATTAAATTCCAGTGAAATATATTTATGTTTGTGGTTGTAATGTGACAAAATATGGAAAAGTTCAAGAGGTATGAATACTTTTGCAACCCACTGTATATATATATATATATATATATATATATATATATAGAGAGAGAGAGAGAGAGAGAGAGAGAGAGAGAGAGAGAGAAAATTAGCACCACGGTGAGATTGAATCTCCAGGCAACATTCTTCAATAAGTTTCATATGTGAGTTTAAATATATACCTCTGATTCTCAAGGCATTAGGTGTGAACAGTCACTGAACAAAGCATTTATGTTGATGATCTGTTGCTTTACATATCTAATACACATCCTTAATTCTCCCTCTCCTTATCTTTGGTGTTCTGAATAACTCTGTTTTTCTATTAACATATTAACATGCAAGCTCCTGTTGACTATTTCTCTAATAAAATGGTTTTCATGTAATTTCCGTTCCTTGGTATTCACTTTTCCGCTGCTTTAGAGACCTATTTAAAGCAAAATTTTGGCCCTGTGTTTAGATTTATAGAGGTGAAGCTTATCCTAAAGTTCCTTTATCTACTTTAACACATTCCCACCATAATAAAAACCTTCTTTGTACATTATACAGTATATATGTTTATTTTTCTTTAATGTATTAAAAATTCCCACCTTGGAGAAACCTTTTTACAATTACCTGTTACAGCTGGTGATCTTGCCATGCCTGATGTTTGTTATTAAATTTGTGATAACTCTTGGCATTGTATTGTACTAGTATTGCTTATAGATGTTCAGTTGACAGTGTTGCAGAGGAGTAAAGTAACAGATGATGCTTTGGGGAAGGCAGAACATAAGGCGATAGATGTTAATTAGAGGTAATGGACCTACCTTTTTGCAGTGTGCAGCATAGATAAGCTGGGGCAGGACATGCAGCATGGAAAGAGATTGCAGGAGCAGTAATGTGGCATCAGCAGCAAAGACACCAGACAGCTGTTAATACTAATGAGTTTCAATCTGTAAAAAGCTGTGTGTATGCAGAGGCTACTGACTTGTGACTTTTTGTTCTACTTGCTTAAGACTTATTCACCTTTGCTAGCTTCTTCAAACTAGGCACACTGAAGTGGTGGAGTTTTAAGTGTTCTGTGAGATGGGTGACTTCAAATGTTTCTTGTATATTTTGACCTTACATGTATTACAAATTGGAGCTTTGTTGTCCACTGATGGTGATGGATGAGCTTAAACATCGATTGTGTGTGTGTGTGTCTGTGTGTGTGTGTGTGTGTGTGTGTGTGTGTGTGTGTGTGTGTGTGTGTGATGTGAACTTCATACACTGCACATGCAACTACTGCTTGGAGAAAACAAGCACATTCGGCACATAAATGTATGTCTGTGCTCATACCACTTAGTGTGAATTTTATAGGTACATTAATATAACACAATGAAATTCTGTTTATTCTCTGATCAATCAGTGTATATTCACTAAAATGCTGTTAAAAATACCAACTTCTTAAATATTGTGATTTTAAAATGAAAAGCTAATTTGCAAAATCATCTTGGTTTTTGTTAACGTTCATAAATAGAATTTTTAGTTGCATACCAGTTTAAATTCAAACTGAAGTTGAGTATTTTCAGAAAAGTAACAGCAAAATGTATGTAACCTACTATGCTAGATGAAAGGTTGTGATTAAAAAAGAGGAAAATAAAAACAAACATGCTTTATACCAAAGATAATATTGCCAATAAAAGAAATGTCTGACTATGCTACCTATGGAAATTTCACCCCCAGAAACAACTCTCCACACTAACCCCTTATTGAGACAAACACATTTAAAACACTAACAATTAAGAAAAACGTCCTGGTGTGGTCATGTCACCCCCAGTCACACCAAGAGCTTTACCATAAAGCTCGATTAAGTGACTTCTAACACCAACGACTCTGCCCATACTTGTTTAAGCCAGGCGTTTCATTCTAGGATAGAGCCCAATGAGAGAAACACACACACAACAAATAATTATTTATAAGTGAATAATCCTTGCTATAATTACAAAAAGAAAACAACTGAGCAACAATCACCTCAATGTTAAGCAAAAACTTGTTCATTTGTCACTAAGAAAACATTCTCAGTAGGCTTACGTATGCACCACCTCCGGTAAGGGAAAATTTCCCCTCTAGCAAGATTGTAACCCATAATAAAAGACACCTACCACAAGTAACTTTTTACATATAGCCACTTTTACAAAACATAGATAAATTGTCAATACATGTTATGCAGTTTATATCATTAGTACCTGCTCAATTAACACTATTAACACAACATCACAGCAGTAATAGGAATCTTAGTATAAGTAACACTAACTCTCTACAGTGAATGAGTGAGCAGCATTTCTTTAGCCGTTGTTTTATATCCATATTTTGGTTTTGGCAGTGTTTCCTGTATGCATATGATGTTTTATTTGGCCTTCTTTCCACCGTATGGCATTGTGGATAAGCATGGCTATGGGTTTTATTGAGTCGTTTGCTTTGTCAATCCGTCTCTTATGCTTTTTCATTTTGGTTCTGAGATTCCCATGTGTTGCTCCACTGCAGTCTGTATTATATCTGTTTTATGTTTAGTTTAATCTGTTCTATTGAAAACCCCTGCTATTAATACTACAAAACGTATTTGGTCTATGTATATTCATAGGTGGTATGAGCATGCGTATTAATATAATACTGTAGGGGTTTCTGACAACCAGAAATGCACAGTGATGATCTTTTTTTTACTCTTTTGAGATGTTTTACAATTGTGTGTAATATTTTGTATACAGTACTAATAATATATGTCAAAAATGTTCGCCACTTGTGATTTGGTAACCAAAATTCTGGTATTTTGTAAATGTATGTTCAAATTTTGACACATAATTTTTTTTTGGCTTAGTGGTTAGCATGTTTGCCTCTCAGGTTCGAATCCCAATCTGTGTGAAGTTTTCATGTTGCCCCCATGTCTGCATAGGGTTAACACTGGGTTCTTCGGTTTCCTTCTACAGTCTCAAAACATATGGATTCAGGTTAAGTCAAGTGAAATTGAATAGTCTAAATTTCCCTATATAGTTTGATTGTGTGTGTGTCTGTGAGTGAGTTTACCCAGCGATAGAGTGGCACCTTATAATGGGTCATTCTATAAATTTTATTTTGTTTTCTGAAACAGCTTCCTTGGCAATATTTAAAGTAGATTTTATGTATTTTGATAATGCATCCTAAAAGCAGTAATTAATGTAGTAAAATGTTTACTATGTAGTAAAATGCTGCAATCCTGGATTAAATTTTCATTTGTCAAATGGAAAAAATAGCAACCTAATAATAAATATTCAGGTCAAATACATATAACCATCATGCAAAAAAAAAAGGATTCAGTTTTAATTGATGTCGCTCTAATTGCCTTATATTATAATATTACAATTCAGTGCAAGAGGTAATTGAACCTGTCATTTTCCTAAATTAGTCAGAACTCAGCCATAACAAGACGGAACTCAGCAGTCACGCCATTTGGTTAATAATTGGTTATGGTACATGCAGTCAGTCTAACCTGTTTTAAATATGTTATTAGATATGCTTTTTATAGTTTTCTCATTGTATCATTTTTTTTTTATATAATAGCATTCACTGTTTTTATAAAAGTATCTCCAACTGGAAAATATTAAATATATATTTTGACCTAAATATTGGCTAATGGCTAATTGTCAATGGTTAAGGTAATTATTATGCTTAGAAATCAGTCAAAATTTAGAGCAAGAGTAAAGTGATGCTGGAATGATGATCAGGAGCTCTGTTGTGACTGGAAACAAAGTAAACTCTGATTGTTTAGAACACATCATTGCTTTGTTTGCACACCCTCATCAAATCCACTCAGATTCACTCATGTAGGACATGAATTGTAATTGCTATATTTAATGTGTTAATGATTCAATTATTCTTTTAATTAATTTGTTATGACTAAATGATTGACTTACTTCAAGGGCTTTTGACTTTTCTCTGAGATATGAAGGCTGAGTGACAGCTGTTTAATAATTTGCACATAATTATCTTTTTTAGGAATCTGAACTTTGATGTGCATGTATATAAAATTTAAATAGGGAATGATGGAGTTATACAATATAGTCTCTATGCATTCACAGTCTACTGTATGTACAGTAGTGTTTACAAGCTACTATGGTAATATTAGTATCCAAAGCATGCAGCAAATGACATTAAGAATCAAAGGAACTTTCAGGATAAAACCTTGATTACTATTTGATTTATATCATGTCAGCAAATTAAAGGGAATATTAGACTTTAATAACTGAGCATAATCGTTTTATCGATTGATTCACCATTAGTTGAACAATTGAAAAGACATCAGTATGTATACCTGGCATCTTTGCATCAGTAACTTTAGCACTAATCTTGTATTTCTTGTATGATCTTTGTAACAATAGAAACAATTGCATAAACTTTAACAACCTACAAGTACTTGGTCACCACTTTTCACAAACCTAGAAAGTATCATTGAGATTTAAATCCTCTTTACAAGATTGGGGTGACATTGAGAGAGAAAGTGCATCAGTGTGCTAGCAAGGCTTCTCCAGTGAGAGCTTCATACTGCACTGCCATTGATACACCTGGCAAATCTTCTACTTACTCAATGCAGGCTCAATGAATCCATCCCTGACAGTGGATTGCATCTGCCAGGCTTCAATCTACATAGAGCAGATCACATTACAAAGCAATCAGGAAAAATGAAAGGTGGTGGAATTGCTTTTAACGAAGGCTGGTGTGCAGATGTTGGGAGTACTTCGAGTGATTGCTCATTAACTGCAAGCCTTTTTATTCACTGTGGGAGCTTTCCTCCTTCATCCTTATCAGTCTTTATATAGCTTCCCTTGCCAATGTGAATGATGCATCGCAAACTCTAGTTGGCCAAATACCCATCTTGGAACAAGAGCACACTGACTTACTTTTCATAATCCTTGGGGACTTTAACGAAACAAAATAAAACTATAAACAAACTATTAAATTATAGACACTACCAACTGTCGCACAAGGGGGAATAATACATGCACCACTACTATATCTGTAAAAACACGTATCATTATTTTTTTCTGTACAGCCCAAGGACAATCTATCACAGCTTGGTTCACAATCTTTCAACATTATCTGTGTGGACAATTGCTAGGCAAGTTGTATGTTTAAGAATTTATCTTCATCAAGTCAAAGTAAGTTAATTAAGTTAAAGATTTTGATCTTAGGCGGCACGGTGGCTTAGTGGTTAGCACGTTCGCCTCTCAGTGCTAGGGATTCCCGGTTCGAATCCCCATCTGGGTGGAGTTTCCATGTTCTCTCCGTGTCTGCGTGGGTTTCCTCCGGGTTCTCCGGTTTCCTCCCACAGTCCAAAAACATGGATCAAGTTAATTGAATTCTCAAAAAATTGCCCCCTATAGAGTGTGTCTGTGTGAGTGAGTGTGTGCCCAGCGATGGATTGGCGCCCTGTCCTGGGTCTATCTGCCCAGCGCCCGAGACGTTCTCCCCTGGATGGGCATGGGGAACCTCACTGCGACCCTAATAGAGGATAAGCGGGAGATAATGAATGAATAAATGAATTTTGATCTTAAGAAAATTTTAAAAAGTTAACAGAATAAATAAATAAAAAATATATATTTCAAATCTCATTTTAATTGTTTAAGTAAGAATAATAAACAAGCAACTCAAAATTTACAAATAAACTGACATTTAGGAAAAAAAAAATTTAAGGACACTCATAAGCCTGAAATTAATTAAAATGTCAGTGTCTGAACCTGACCTACATTTTGTGCAGCAGCATTCCATGATTCTTAGACACTTATCTAAGAATCTTTACTGTAAAGCTCCTATTTAAAAAGTGTCAACAAGTTCTCAAAAGCATTTAGGTCAGGTGGAGAAAGATAAATACTTTTATCTTCAAGGTCTTTACTGGCTAGCCATGCAATCAAATACTTTATACTTTTGATTATAGTCTATGTATTTTAAAATTATATTCTTCTAAAAACCAGTTCAGTTGCTTCGGGAGTTAATCTTGACTCAGTCTTCAACCAAAAATGTCCAACTTTTTAATAATACCACCCTAATGCATTACCCCAACTCCACCATACTGGCATCTAAGTTGAATTGCAGCTCTCAAATGGTTGTGTGCTTGAAGTCATACAATAAAAATGGCAGTTGAATACAGGGTGTGTTGCACAATACAGCGGCCATTAGTAAGGCTGTTTGAAGAAAACCATAGTTATATCTGTGGAGGCGAACAGAACCAGTGGAGCAAAACTGACCCGTGCAAAAGTAATGCCTCCAACAGTGTGTTAGGTTCAAATCCCAAGCTGACCAAACAGCTACGGTCCCAATGCTGGTGCCTCAAAATGTTAGGTTCCAAATCAAAAGCTGACCCAGTTGTCAGCTATCAGTCTGGAAACACGCTGACTGCCCCAATGCTTCTGTCCCTGATACTGAAGCCCTCTGAGTGCCGAAGTACTAACGCTTGGGAAGAAACAACAACCACGCAAGTGTTGATCATCAATGTTTTGATTTATTATGATTCACAGCTATATAGGTAGATGGAAAAAAACAAATCAAGGGCATTCTTCCCACAGTCTGCTAGCCAGGTGCATGTGAAAGAACCACAGTTAGTCAATGCAACGCATGTCCCATGTGAAGCTTGAGCCCAATAATTTTCCACTTGAAAGAAACTGGCTAACATGTATTCCTCAGCAAGAAGCCAAGGTCAGTTAGGCCTCACCAGGGAAAGTGAGGCCTTTTAAGGTTCATAAGATCAACTTGATTAAAAAATCATAGTGAATTATAGTAAATGGTTAAATAGTTAAATGATAAATGAATGAAATAAAATGCATTTAAATGATTATCTACTTAGAAATATAAATTAATTTAAATGATTAATTGTTAGGGTTGGGAGTGCTAGGGCACTAGCACTACCTACTTCGTAGGTAGGGCCCATCCCCTTGAGCTGGGATTGGGTCCTACCTGATCACATGTGGCCTGCTGACTACACTTAAAGCGCAGTAAAGTCAGCAGGCCAGCATTGTATATGTACGTGTTTGTATGTATATGTCACGTTCGGTGTTAGATTTTGTTAGTTTAGCTCCCGGCACGTTCCGCCGTGCCTTCAGCGGCGTTCTTGCTGATTCTAGCATTAAACTTCCTCTTTGTTTGCTTACCTGGACGCCTGGCTCGCTTCATTTCACCGCACTGCGCAGCGCCTCCGTTGGACGGACGGCGCCGCCCGTATTTGACAGAATGCTGGTCTCCTCACCCCGCGAAGTCCAGGTGTCCTCGTCTCGGTAAGCGCCCCTTATTTGTCTTTTAAATAACTCCGCAGCTGCGTATCCTGGTTATCGGTTCGTTCCGGCTGTAGGATCTCATTAGCGTCGTTAGCATCGGCGCTAGCTCCGCCATTAGCCGCATTTCCCGACTGCAGCATTGGCTGCATTAATTCGGCGCTAGCCCCGCCATTAGCCGCATTTCCCGGCTGAAGCTTCGGCTGCATTAATTCGGCGCTAGCTCCGTCATAAGCCACGTTGTTCGGCTGCAGCTTCGGCTACCTTAACTCGGCGCTAGCCCCGCTGTTAGCCGCGTTGTTCAGCTGCAGCTTCGGCTACCTTAACTCGGCGCCAGCCTCGCTATTAGCCGCTAGGTTCGGCTACTTTAGTCCGGCGCTAGCCCCGCCATTAGCCGTGTTCCCCGGCAGCAGCAATCAGCTACATTAGCTTGGCGCTAGCCCTGCCAGTAAGTTTTGCTGCAGTTCTCGCTCCCCGGAGGTCGGAGCGATGAGGGGAATAGACCGGGTTCTGGAGTATGGAGAGATCGTGCTCCCTCTCTCGGCTCCGACCAAGCTCCCGGCACCCTGCGACGAGGTGGCTTTGAAGCCACTTCCATACATGATCGGCTGTCGCAGGGTGTTTGAATTGATGACCAGTCAGGAGCTGTCGGACCGAGAGAGGGTGCAGTTCTACCTCTCCCGACTCCTGGGACCTGCGCTGAGGTGGGCCGAGGGCCTAGTGGCCACTGGGGACGACTGTCTCACCTCGGCCAGCCGGTTCGAGACGGCGTTCCTGGCCAGGTTTGCCCCGGGTCCAGATACCCACTCCATCGGCGAGCACCTGGAGCTGTCTCTTCACCGCGGGCGGGGCAGTAATCCACCACGCGATCCTCTGCGCGATCCCCCTGGCTTCACTGTTCACCCGCTCCGCAAGCTATTCCTCGCCGCCAGTAGTCCGCCTTGCAGACACCGGCCCAGGGTTCCGCCCTGCGAGCTGCCCTGTGCTGGCAGCAAGCCTCTGTGCGAGCCGCTCTGCCCCGCCGGTCACCCGCTCCGCGAGCTATTCCTCGCTGCCAGGAGTCCGCTTGCGAGCTGCCCCGTGCGGTCATTTTGGGGGGGGTGATATGTTAAGGTTGGGAGTGCTAGGGCACTCCCCCCTATTTTCTTATTTTTGGTTTTGTCTATTCAGGGTTCCGTAGGTAGGGCCCACCCCCTTGAGCTGGGATTGGGTCCTACCTGATCACATGTGGCCTGCTGACTACACTTAAAGTGCACATGCGCCCTGAGTCAGCAAGCCAGCATTGTATATGTACGTGTTTGTATGTATATTTCACGTTCGGTGTTAGTTCTTGTTAGTTTAGCTCCCGGCACGTTCTGCCGTGCCTTCAGCGGCGTTCCCGCTGATTCTAGCATTAAACTTCCTCTTTGTTTGCTTACCTGGACGCCTGGCTCGCTTCATTTCCCAACACCGCACCGCGCAGCGCCTCTGATGGACGGATGGCGCCGCCCGTATTTGACATTAAGAGTAATATAAACTTTTAAGTATCTGACTAACCTACATTAAAGATCCACTTCACTTATATGATGTATCAGACAGATGAGCTTATACATTATACATTATAACCTTACACAGTGCATACCTAAGCCCCTCAATTAGACCCTATGTTACCAGAAATAATTTTGCAACTAGGTATGCTGCTTGGGGAAATGTAAAAACTCATACCAATAGATGCAATTTGTTACACCTGTTGTCTGGATGTTTCATTTCTGGTGCTAAGGCACCCAATGTGCTGTTGCCCTCTCCCTTACAGTCTGCTCCCAAAGTCTGATGCAGCTAGCTCAATGATAAAAGTTTTTTCTGCATTTGTAAGTTGGAGGACTGGAGGAGAGGTCAGACATTCAATGTGTCAGATAAGTCAGTGATTACAATTGATCCATCTGTAAATGTTTATCACCTTTTGTGTAAAAGCTGTAAGGGGGCAGCAATTTAGCTAAAAACCCAAAGAAAGGTCGAGTGGGCCCTGCCAGCCACAGCACAAATTTATTCAGGGTACATTCTGAAGTTGCCATAAAACACAGTGACACTGTTTATTTATGAAAGGTGGATTTCTACATCTGATTCGCACATATACTCACAGTATATCAGGAATGATTTTGTTAATGATAGAACTAAAAACATAAGACTTAAATAATGTAAGACATTTTATAGTGTAATCAACCATCAATACTCTGAAAAGGCACTGAAAAGATAAATGTTAAAGAACATTTTATAATGAACAAGTGAAATGCTACTTGGGTCTATAAAAACTGCCAAACTATAAAACAATATCAATCTTGATCTATATACTATAGATCATAGCACTTTACTGAATAGATTAAAAAACATGGTGGGTATTAAAATATCTGTATTCCAATGGTTTAAATATTATCTATTAGATTGCTATCAGCTCATCTGTGTGAATAATGTATTTTTAAAAATATTTTGACAATGGAAAAGTAAACTATAGTGTTCTACAGTTGTACATTTTATGGTTACCGAGTAAGTACACTTGTAAGCTGCATTAAAAATGAGTTGTTGGATTTAAGGACAAAATTAAAATGATAAACAAATGGTATAAATGCACCACTCTATACCATTTTATAATCCAACACATGAGCTATATTACACAGGTGTTTTTACTTTACCTGGAAATAATAAAATTACCATTAAAAGAAGGCTCCTTGAGTTTGGTTCAAAATTTTTGTTACTGTTTGTTATTTTAAATCATTTTTTTAAAGTGATTTATTTTTAAAAGTAGAATAAATACAAATCCTTTTACTCTAACATTTAATTAATACATTTAGATAAATTAGCTGAATTTTTAGCACAGTTATTAAGAAGCAGTCTTCATCAGCACTCAGTTGATACATACATAATACATACATGCATCATTCCACACACACACACACATATACACACACACACACACACACACACATATATATATATATATATATATATATACCCAGAGGTGTGTTAAAGTGTTTGCCCCCTTCCTCATTTCCTGTTTTTTTACATGTTTGTCACACTTAAGTGTTTCAGAACATCAAACCAATTTAAACAATAGTCAAGGACAACACAAGTAAACACAAAATGCAATTTGTAAATGAAGGTGTTTATTATTAAAGGAGAAAAAAATCCAAACCATCATGGCCCTGTGTGACAAAGTGATTGCCACCCTAAACCTAATAACTGGTTGGGCCGCCCTTAAGAGCAACAACTGCAACCAAGCGTTTGCGATAACTTGCAATGAGTCTTTTACAGCGTTCTGGAGGAAATTGGCCCACTCATCTTTGCAGAATTTCTATTCTAATTCAGTTACATTAGAGGGTTTTCGAGCATGAACTGCCTTTTTAAGGTCATACCACAACATCTCAATAGGTTTCAGGTCAGGACTTTGGCTAGGCCACTCCAAAGTTATCATTTTGTTTTTCTTCAGCCATTTAGTGGTGGACTTGCTGGTGTGTTTAGGATCATTGTTCTGCTGCAGAACCCAAGTTCGTTTAAGCTTGAGTTCACGAACAGATGGTCGGACATTCTCTTTCAGGATCTTTTGGTAGACAGCAGAATCACACTACCACCACCATATTTTACTGTTGGTATAATGTTCTTTTTCTGAAATGCAGTGTTCCTTTTACGCCAGATGTAATGGGACACACACCTTCCAAAGAGTTCCACTTTTGTCTCATCGGTCCACAGAATGTTTTCCCAAAAGTGTTAGGGATCATCAAGTTGTGATTTGGAAAAATTGAGACGAGCTTTAATGTTCTTTTTGCTCAGCAGTGGTTTTCTTCTTGGAACTCTGCCATGCAGGCCATTTTTGCCCAGTCTTTTTCTGATGGTGGAGGCATGAACGCTGACCTTAACTGAGGCAAGTGAGGCCTGCAGTTCTTTGGATGTTGTTGTGGGGTCTTTTGTGACCTCTTGGATGAGTCGTCGCTGCTGTCTTGGGGTAATTTTGGGTGGCCGGCCACTCCTGGGAAGGTTCACCACTGTTCCATGTCTTCGCCATTTGTGAATAATGGCTCTCACTGTGGTTCGCTGGATCCCCAAAGCTTTGGAAATGACTTTATAACCCTTTCCAGACTGATAGATCTTAATTACTTTATTTCTCAATTGTTCCTGAATTTTTTTGGATCTCGGCATGATATGTAGCTTTTAAGGATCTTTTGGTGGACTTTACTGTGTCAGGCAGCTCCTATTTAAGTGATCTCTTGATTGAGAACAGGTGTGGCAATAATCAGGCCTGGCTAGTGAAATTGAACTCAGGTGTTAAAAACCACAGTTATAGTATGTTTTAACGAGGGGGAAATCACTTTTTCACACAGGGCCATGATGGTTTGGATTTTTTTTTCTCCTTTAATAAACACTTAAGTGTGACAAACATGCAAAAAAACAGGAAATAAGGAAGGGGGCAAACACTTTTTCACACCACTGTATATATATATATATATATATATATATATATATATATATATATATATATATATATCACTTCATTTCCATTAAGCGTAAAGAAGACGGGGAAAGGAAGTGGGGCCAATGGCAAAGGACATTGATTAGAAGTAATTACCAAAACAGCAAGAGGCCATGCTAATGATCGGTATGCACATCATTCCATTGGATTATCATTTGTGATAAAATATGCGGTAATATTTTTTCGAACCTTACAACAACTGCATGGGCCATCACCTGAGCATCGACATCTAACAGTGAAAGGGGTTGCATTAGGTTGGGTCCTTAACCTTCTTTAAAAGTCAAATAATGAAGGCTTGTAGTAGTGTCTTAGGAAAGGATTCTCACAGAAAACATTTAATTATACACAGCTAATTATAGGAAGTCAAGTTTATTTTAAGATTTCTCAAAAAAATTACTGAAAATCCATCCAGACCTGAGGATTTTTTTGCTTTGCATGCTATTAGTTGTTTTTATTGTTTGTTCTATAGTTAATGGAGCATCTAGATCATTAGCAACCACAGGACCTATGTTACAAATAATTAGATTACATAGAAAATTATCCAGTGCAGTGGTTTCTGATGAGGATTTGGATTTAGAAACTGAAATATAAAATAATTTATTCATAATAGCTGTGTCTGAAAGTCATTCCAGGTGTGTCTTTAATTTCCTGAATATGATGCGAAGCAGCATGCCTTGGTAGTTGATGAGCAAGAAGCAACAGACCTTTATTATTTCCGAATTCGTCAGGAAAGTGATGGGAGTGTAAAATAATAACCACTCTGCTACATATTAGGTTACATATGGTCATTTAGTGGATGTTTTTATTCAAATAATTTTATTGATGGATGCTTTTATTCAAAGACTCACAACTTGGTTAGGGTCAGGGATGTAGTTACACTACACAAGTATTAATAAGGTTTGCTTGCAACTCAAGGCAACTTCTAAGTAAAGCTAAGTAAATCTAGCTTGAATATAACTGGTCAATAGTAAGGATACATGGCATGAGCTTTTCCAACCCGGCTTCACGTAATTAGTTTTTAGTATTAAAAATATAATCTGCGTACTGTTCTCTTATGCAGATACTCCGACACTGAAGCATGTAACTTACTGATAAATCTGAAAGAAAATCAATAAACTGCAGCGGTAAGAAGGGCAAAAAAGTCCTAAAAGCATGGCTCGTGTGCAATCTCTTGGGGTCCACATATCCAACAATCTAACATGGTCCCTGAAACTCCTACCACAGCACTATTGAGAGTGTTCTCTCTAAATGCATGACTGTATGGCACTTCGGCTGCACAGCTTCACAAAGGAAGGATGTACATCATATGTTTAGAGCAGCAGAATTTATCATTAGGACTAAAGTCCTTAATTTGGACACAACACACCATGGGAAATATCTATTAGACTAAAATTAACCATGAATTGTTTCTTTTGCACATATGCACAGTCACTTTCTAGAAGGTGTTTCACTAATGTTAATATATAAATATATATTAATCTAAGCACAGGTGGCATATAGTGGTAAGATCCAGGTAGAAATCACAATCCAAGAACATTTACATTTAGATATTTAACAGACTCCTTTATCCAAATCGACTTACAAATGAGAACACCACAAGTCAGTAGAAAACCAGCTCCACGAGTTTCCATGCTTTCCATGTAAAGTCCACATGGGACTTTTCTTGTTTACTCCCACAGCCCAGAAACATGGATTTAAGGTGAATCGACTGCTCTAGATTGCTATAAGTGGGTGCAGTGGATTGGTGCCTTGTCCTGGGTGTGTCTGCCCAGCACTTAAAATGTTCTCCCCTGCATGCGACCCTAGTTAAGGATTACAAAGCATATTTCAATATAGTCTTAAAGTAATTAACAGCAACAGTTTGGCTACATCGATGGATTCGTTTGTACGTTTCACCCCTCAGCTCTGGGGCTCCAGGTACGAATCCTGATCTGGGTGGAGTTTTCATGCTCTCCCCATGTCTGTGTGGGTCTTCTCCTGATTGTGCGGTTTTATCCCACAGACCAACTACATGAATTCAAGACTGCTCTTAATTTCCCCTATATATATATATATATATATATATATATATATATATATATATATATATATATATATATTTGTCACAAGGCATTGCGATGTCGTGGAAGGAGCGAGCCAGGCGACCAGGTAAGTAGTAGAAAAAAATTTTAATAAGTGAAAAGAATCATCCGAACTGAGACAAAGGCACTGAAATTTTCTCCATCAGACTAATGACTAGGCTACACTTCTCACAAGCTGAATTATCAGCAGTGACGGAAGACTGTCTATATATACTGCACTGAGGGCACGCAACCAGAATGGAAAGTGCCATTGTAAAGTATATATGTAAATGAAGAAATAAACTTAGCTTCGGGTAGGTAGAAATGTAAGGTTAGGTCCCCCTGTTACAGCTGATGATGAAACAAAGCAGTGGCAGCATCTGGTGGAGATCCAACTCTAGTAAATCTGGCTGTATTAGCTTCGGATGGAGCTTGAGTCCTGGAGGTTCACACAATGCGGTGTGTGAAGATCAGCGTCGAGTCCAAAAAAATCCGGTCCGAAAATCGAACAGTTGAATCCGGCGACACAGATTAGTTGACAGCTCTTTAATAAATATAGGCTATTATTTATTAAAGAAGTTGGTAATAAATGCAGCAGTGTTGGCAGCAAACGACCACGATAGTAAGCAGAAAGTGCTAGCGTTAGCAGCTAAAAATGCTAGCAACAACACCACGATTTGGAGAGTAGTGTGGGACAAAAAGCGAAATAAATGCTATCTAGTAACGATGAAGTAGCTGAATAGTCAAGAGAAAGTAAACAAAAAAGTAAATAAATAGCTAAGTAACACTTAAATGAGTAGATTGGCTTAACAGAGCTAGACAGCACACGTACGCATCTACACATTGACTGCGGTGTCTTGTTAACAGCTAAATTAACATCCTGACTTCCCTTCACTGGCTGTCTGTGCATTTTAGAGTTTATTTTAAGATACTTTTTCTTGTTTTTAAATCTTTAAATGGACTTGTTGAGAGCTTACCTCTCTGAGCTCAGTGCATCAAATCAGCTGCTCCTGGAGGCACCAAGGTTCAAGCTTAAGCTCACAGGGGACCAAGCCTTTTCGATAGTGGCTCCTAATTTGTTTTTTATAAAGTATATTTTAAGTTGGGCAGCACGGTGGCTTAGTGGTTAGCACGTTCGCCTCTCAACGCTAGGGATTCCCGGTTCGAATCCCCATCTGGGTGGAGTTTCCATGTTCTCCCCTTGTCTGCGTGGGTTTACTCCGGGTTCTCCAGTTTCCTCCCACAGTCCAAAAACATGGATCAAGTTAATTGAATTCTCAAAAATTGCCCCCTATAGAGTGTGTCTGTGTGAGTGAGTGTGTGCCCAGCGATGGATTGGCGCCCTGTCCTGGGTCTATCTGCCCAGCGCCCGAGACGTTCTCCCCTGGATGGGCATGGGGAACCCCACCGCGACCCTAATAGAGGATAAGCGGGAGATAATGAATGAATGAATGAATATTTTAAGTTAAACACTGTACAGCACTTTGTTGCAGTCCTTGTTGTTTTTAAAGGTGCTTCATAAATAAAATGTAATTGATTTTAGACAAACATAGATAAAAAGAATAGACAATTTAATAAAGAGTCAAAAAATTTAACAGCCAAGGCAGGTAGTAAACAATAGCAAAAAAACAAATTGACAAAATGAGACAACCAGAACAAAACAGAGCAGGTGTGAATGTCAAATACATTTTTTTAAACTGGTAACTAAAGGTTACAAATGATGTGCAAAAACACATCTCTGGGATTTCATAAAAACTTAGCTTATTTTTTTATGTAATATTTATATTCAATATAGCATAGAGTTACAATTACATTTGTGCTTATGACAGTCAACATAGGTCTTAATTTAAATAAACACAGTTGTTCAAACAAAAACAAGAATACAAAACAGCACTTTTGTAGAATGAACTCAGTGCTGACAGCATGATTCACTTTAGGTGATAATGGAGATTAAGCTGCTTTTGAAATATACTGGCAAAAGATGCATTCCTAGGAATGGTGATCATTAAAATGTCTAAAAGAGGCAATACTTTATTTTGTTGCCAAACCATTTTATGAACAGTTAAAGTAATGTCTCATAGTTGCACTATTTTAAAAAGAAAATGAAAAAGGCAAGATCCAACTGATTTGTCCTTTATAAGGAGCTTAGATGGTTATGATATATATTTGTAATTGTTTCCTTAGTGCAAGAAGACCAAAAATTAATAAAGGGCACAGATGCCATCTAACTTAGTGTCAAGTAAATCTATTTGCCATTGCCTTTTTAAAATATGTCTTTGGCTTTCTTAATCTGGAACACACTAATAAAATGTAACTACACCCCATAGCACTCTTAAGGCACACTACTTCAACAATCCAACACAATAATTCTTTGGTCAGTTTGAGTCCCAGTTGACCTTTCATTGTGTCAAAAGTAGAGAAACTTCATTTTTTCTACTGCATGCATGCTAGATTGCAATTTTAAACTCATTTTAAACAATCTACTAAGAAATGTGAATTTTCAGGCTCATGACCTGATTTTTTATTTTACATAGAGCTTCTGAATTAGTATTTTTAAAATACTAGCAAAATAAAAATAGTGACATTGGAATTTGGATACACGACATTTTTAATAACTTGATAATGATAATGATAAGAAGTAAATCTCAAATGCAGGGTTATGAGAGTTTGCATTTCTAAGTATAATTGAACTATTTCTTATGACCAAAGATTAAATTTGCTGAAAATGTCTGAAGCGGTAAACTCTCTGACTATCCAATCAGAGAAAGTGAATACGCTGACATAACATGCCCTGCAAGAGTGCGCTGGTATCGTCCTCTCAAAATCCAACTGATTGAAGAAACAGGTTGATTGACACTATTGTTGTGCTACTGCGGCTGCAAAATGAATGCCTTGGGGAAATGATTTTACTCTTGCAACCAACGATGATGAAATGTGATTGGTTAAATGCTTTAATAAAGAAGAAACATTTGAAAGCGACACAACTGGGTGAAACGCTATAAAACTAAGCGGACAGACCTTCTGAAATTATTTAATAAATTTTCTTAGATAAAATGCAGTCTGTGATTAGTCTGTGATATTTTTAATGACAGCAGAGAATGACTTGAAGCACGACTTAACTGTCTATAAATAATATTGTATTGTAAACTGGAAGTCTGTATATATATATATATATATATATATATATATATATATATATATATATATATATATATATACAAACATATACACATTATATAATGTTACATATAATGTAATTTTATTACATTAACTAATTCAAAAATTAACTAATTCACTATATTGTTTCTGAAGTTGATTTTAGCCTTACCCTTTGATTTTCAAACCTCATTGCTGTTGTATTAGTAAAACAAATGCATTTTTTCTGCTGTAGCCATGAAAACATATTTTTGATTGTGTTGGGCAGAATTTAATTAATGGTAATAAATTTAAAATATAAGCACGCTTGTTTTCACTTCATTTCTTATTCTCCTATTTCTCACTGCTATTTAAATTGTCGATAAACTTATATCCGGTCTGTATATTCATTTTTTCATGGTTTGAATTATTCATTCATTCTTTCAGTCATTATCTTCCTCTTAATCCTGTACTAGGTTTCGGGCACTGGGCAAATACACCCAGGACAGGGTGCCAATCTACTTCTGTGCACACACTCACTCACAAAACACACAGACACAGATATTTCTGTTTTAGTTTTAATTGGCTAAAAAATGTATATTCATTAAAATGGTTTCCCATGCCTATCCAGGGTAGAATGTTTACAATGTCTGGGGAGATACACCCAGGAAAGGGCGACAATCAATCGCTGGGCACAGCCTCACTCAAACACACAAACAAATGCTGTATGGTGCAATTATAGCATTCACTTAACCTTGAATACATGTTTTGTTCTGATGGAGAACCCGGAGGACAGGGAGATCATGGAAACTCCACCAAGATTGGGTTTTGAACCTGGATCCCCAGCACTGAGAGTTGAAAGTGCTAATTACTATGCTGCTGTGCTGCCCATGTTTGGAATATGAGTTTCCCTGTTTTGGTCTTCTCTGTTAATTTTTGCTTCTTTATCACTCAAATATCCATCCATTCATCCATTATCTTCCGCTTGTCCGGGGTTCGGGTCGCGGGGGCAGCAACCGTAGTAGGGAGACCCAGACCTCCCTCGCCCCAGCCACTTCCACCAGCTCGACTGGGGGAACCCCGAGGCGTTCCCAGATCAGCTGAGAGATATAATCCCTCCAGCGTGTCCTGGGTCTTCCCCGGGGCCTCCTTCCAGCCGGACTTGCCTGGAACACCTCCCTAGGAAGGCGCTCAGGAGGCATCCTTACCAGATGCCCGAATCACCTCAACTGGCTCCTTTCAATGCGGAGGAGTAGCGGCTCCACTCCGAGTCTCTCCCGAATGACCGAGCTTCTCACCCTATCTCTAAGGGAGAGCCCAGCCACCTTGCGGAGAAAACCCATTTCGGCCACTTGTATTCGCGATCTTGCTCTTTCGGTCATTACCCAAAGTTCATTGACCATAGGTGAGGGTCGGAACGTAGATTAACTGGTAAATCGAGAGCCTTGCCTTGTGGCTCAGCTCCTTCTTTACCACAACAGACCAGTATAGGGTCTGCATCACTGCTGACCCCGCGCTGATCCGTCTGTCAATCTCACGCTCCATCTTACCATCACTCGTGAACAAGACCCCGAGATACTTAAACTCCTCCACTTGAGGCAAGATCTGATCCCTGACCCAGAGAGGACTCTCCACCCTTTTCCGACTGAGAACCATGGCCTCAGATTTGGAGGTGCTGATTCTCATCCCAGCCGCTTCACACTC
>JAFMOD010000259.1:1226416-1256609 GCA_019802435.1 Corydoras maculifer
TCCCACAAGCCAACCATGCCTGATAGGACTCCTTCTTCAGCTTGACGGCATCCCTTACACGAGGTGACCACCACCGTGTTTGAGGGTTACCGCCACGACAGGCACCAACTACCTTTCGACCACAGCTCCTGTCCGCCGCCTCAACAACGGAGGAACGGAACATGGCCCATTCAGGCTCAATGTCCCCCACCTCCCCCGGAATGAGGTTGAAGCTCTGACGCAGGTGAGAGTTGAACATCTGTCTGACGGGTTCTTCTGCCAGACGTTCCCAGCAAACCCTCACTATACGTTTAGGTCTGCCTGGTCTGACCGGCATCTTCCCCCGCCATCTAATCCAACTCACCACCAGGTGGTGATCAGTTGACAGCTCAGCTTCTCTCTTCACCCGAGTGTCCAAGACACATGGCCGCAAGTCCAATGACACAACTACAAAGTCGATCATTGAACTGCGGCCTTGGGCATCCTGGCGCCATGTGCACTTATGGACACCCTTGTGCTCGAACATGGTGTTCGTGATGGACAAACCGTGATTTGGACAGAAGTCCAACAACTGAACACCACTCGGGTTCAGATCAGAGGGGCCGTTCCTCCCAAGCACACCTCTCCAGGTCTCACTGTCATTGCCCGCGTGAGCATTGAAGTCTCCCAGTAAGACTACAGAGTCTCCAGGGGGAGCACTTTATAGTACCCCCCCCCCCCACAGACTCCAAGAAGGCTGGGTACTCTGAACTGCCATTCGGCGCATAAGCGCAAACAACAGTCAGTACCCGTTCCCCAACCCGAAGGCATAGGGACGCTACCCTCTCGTCCACCGGAGAAATCCCCAACATGCATGCTTCAAGCCGGGGGGCCACGAGAAAGCCCACACCTGCCTGACGCCTCTCGCCATGGGCAACTCCAGAAAAGAACAGAGTCCAGCCCCTCTCAAGGAGATTGGACCCAGAACCCGAGCTGTGCGTTGAGGTGAGCCTGACTATATCTAGCCGGTATCTCTCAACCTCCCGCACAAGCTCAGGCTCCTTCCCTGCCAGTGAAGTGACGTTACAAGTTCCGAAAGCCAATTTTAGCAACCGAGGATCGCGACGCTCAGACCCACGCCTCCGGCCACTGCCCGATCCACACTGCACCGAACCCCTATTACTACCCCCCCACAGGTGGTGAGCCCATTTGAGGGGTATCACTCAAATAAAGGTATGTAATTCTGCACTAAACAATTTTTGGCTAGATTGTGGAATATCAGTTGCTCATATACATTTGTTATGTAGGTAACTCTTTAGAGTAGCTAAATTATTTGATTCAGTCTGCAGAATAAGGGGGTGTAAAAAAAAAAAAAATGAAAGAAATCATTCTGCAATGCCCCAATCCTCCACTTTGGTGCCTATCTTTGTGTATTTTGATTATGTATTAACTGTCTGTGATATTACAAATAGACAGAGCCACTGATTTATTTTCTTTAACTTTAAGTAATTATATGCCAGTTTATACCTAAAAGTATATTAATAAAATTTAATATAATAATGCGAAAGATCTCTTGGGTACACCAAAATGGAAAGTCAAATAATATTCAATCAAAACAATATGAATTTAATAACATATAAATCTAATATTACAGTATACAGATTAAACTGACATGCTATTTTTTTAAAAACAGGAGTGCCATAGTATATCCTGTTTTTTGATGTATTTGTATGCTTGTGTTCAGAGCTTAGTCATGATTCAAGGAGTGTGAGTGAAAGTAAATTAAAATGCCAAATCCACATCTGTTTGAGTGTTTTAGCACCATAGTTCATTTTAGATACGTTCATCTGTTAAAGTGGCACAGAGTGACATCCTCAAGGAGCTGTTGCGTCCTGTGGAGAATCATGAATATAAACAAGGATCTGCCTAAAAGAACGAGGAGAAAAGGGGATAGCGTGAGCGAGATTAATGAGGAAGAATCTGTATCAGAATCAAAGTTAAGCATGTATTTCCATTTTCAAAACATTAATTGTATAACTGCCTTTAAAAACATATTGGTCCATAGGGTTTGGCTAAACTCACAAAAAATCCAGAAGTCTCTTCATCAATCAGACATTTTTCACATCTTGTCATGAACTGCTTCTCTGTAGCACATCCCAGATTGCCCCTTCACACAGGCTGCAGCTGATTCTGGACTCCTGTCGGGTGTGAGGGCGAATTCAATACACGGTTACTTAGAAGGACAATATGGAGGAATGCAGTTTAGTCCCAGTCCAATACATTCTGGCCCCAAAGGTGGTCCATACGCTCCTGCAGGATTTGAAATCTGGTCTTATGACCTTAATGTCAGGTACTTTCACTGGAAAGGCATCTTTACCAGTTATAAACCCTGTTATGCTATTAAACCACTGCTGTTTTTCCTATTTTCTTTTATAATGATGTTTACTGTACTTGCTTAAGTTGTCATTATACATTTATTATCCATTCCTTAAATGTTGGATGCAAAAGATGATTGCTAACCCACTTTATTGACGCTTGCTTTTAGGTTTTCTCCTTGCAGGCAGATGTCTAGTGCAGCCATATTGCTGTAACCAAATACCAACATTTTCTTTTATTATTTTGTCCCATTTTTCTGAGGTTAAAACGCAGTAAGATAAATTAGCTCACTTTTGCTATTGATAGTTTGACTACTGAGTGAATGATTTGAATCTGAACCTTGTAGGCTTAACTCATAACTTTAGCTTCTACTCTCCATCCATCCATCCATCCATTATCTTCCACTTTATCCTATATTAGTTTTGCAGGGGGGTTCCACATGCCCATCCAGGGGAGATCGTCTTGGGCGCTGGGCAGATACACCCAGGACAGGGCGCCAATCTAGCCCTGGGCACACACTCACACACACATACACACTCTATATGGGGCAATTTGGAGAACACAATTGACTTGATCCATGTTTTTGGACTGTGGGAGGAAACCAGAGAACCCGGAGGAAACCCACGCAGACACGGGGAGAACATGAAAACTCCACCCAGATGGGGATTCGAACCGGGAATCCCTAGCACTAAGAGGCGAACGTGCTAACCACTAAGCCACCGTGCCGCCGCTTCTACACTCAATATATTTTTATTCAAATAGACAATTAAGAATTGTTGTTATTCATTTTCATGTGTTTTGCCAGTATTTGGCAGCTTTTACGGTCAGATCCACTCTACCCCCACAGTTAATACTAGACAATTGTACAGTGTTGCTCAAGATTCACTGACTCTAACATACAAAACCATTTCTGAAACTTCTCCCTTCTACCTTCACTCCATCTTTTCCAAATACGAACCGTTCTCTTCGCTCCAGCGATGATCGCCGCCTGGCGATTCCACCTCACCGAGGAGCTAATTCGCACTCCGTGGCGTTCACCACTGCAAAATGGTGGAATGTTCTTCCCAACTCTGTCCGTAAGGCAGAATCTCTAAACAGTTTTAAAAAAGTACTGAAGACGCATCTCTTTAACAAATACCTGTTGTAATAAAAAAAATTTTTAAAAATTAAAAGGGGGGGGGGGGCGTGTGCCGCGGCATCGAATAACAATCAGGTTTGATGAATTTACAGTATAGTTGGTTTTCTTCATGGCTTCTGACTTGTGGTGTTCTCATTTGTAAGTCGCTTTGGATAAAATCGTCTGCTAAATGTAAATGTAATGTAAATGTAGATTGTAGACTTAAAAAAAATGTCAGTGGCTTGTTTGTGTCACATTAGCATCATCTACTGCTGGTGATATTATGGGCATATTCGCAATTTCACATCAGTGCCCCATATTGGGTCCTGTTGGTATTTTATTTAATCTGGTTTAGCACTGGGGCGGCATGGTGGCGTAGTGGTTAGTACGTTCGCCTCCCAGCGCTAGGGATTCCCGGTTCGAATCCCCATCTGGGTGGAGTTTCCATGTTCTCCCCGTGTCCGTGTGGGTTTCTCCGTTTTCTCCGATCTCCGTTTTCCTCCCACAGTCCAAAAACATTGATCAAGTCAATTGAGTTTTCTAAATTGCCCCATGTAGAGTGTGTTTGTGTGCGTGTCTTTGTGTGTAAGTGTGTGCCCAGTGATAGATTGGCACCCTGTCCTGGGTGTATCTGCCCAGCGCCCGAAACTTTCTCCCCTGGATGGGCATGGGGAACCCCACCGCAACCCTAATATAGGATAAAGCGGAAGATAATAAATGAATGAATGAATGAATGAATGGTTTAGCACCTTTTCCTGGACTTTGGTGGTATTACCACTATTCCTATGTAATCTGGTGCAGCTATGACTGTTTATTGTGTAATTCCTTTCTTTTGACGGATAATGCAGTTTTATGATGTTTCAGCTGTGTGTACTCTAATGTGATCATCATTTGTAATCCCTTCCATCCAGCTGTTGGAACTCAGCATAATTGTATTTCTGAGAATTTATTGATGTATTATTCTCCTGTTGTGATGTGGCTTTGTCTGATTTCACCCAGTGTCTTCTGCATCAAAACCCATCATCAACTCTTGAATTGGTCTTTTCAGACCGTGACACTGACAGGTTGTGACGGTTTGTTGCAGCACAGTTTTCTTTATTTATCTGGACTTGCATTACACTGCCTACACGATTGCTGTTGGTAGGAAATTTTTCTTGGTAAATTATTTCTAATTTTCCAATGTCAATGAAGAGCTTAAAAATTTTTGCAGCAGTACTGCATCACATCTACTCATATCGGTAAAACACATTAGGGTATGTGAAGCCATCCATCCTAATAATGCTTGCTTTATATTGGTCTTGTGAGGGTCCTGATCATTAGAGAATGACTTGAAGGAGACTATCAAAGTATGTAACTACTCTTTGAATTTTTAGAGCTGGAAGGTGTGGACCAAAGGTTTGAATAATGTTACAACAAAGACAATAATTTAAAATTTTAAAAATAATTAAAAGACTATTTCTAGAAAGTACCTGAAACTGGTCAAATGCAGAACAGCCCTGTACCAAAGCATTACTGATAATGTTAATGCAAATAAAAATGAGATAGATTCCTTATGATATTCTTGTTTTTATTTATTTTTTTTTTTACTTTAACAGGGTCCATTACAACAACTACTTCCAGAAACGTCACTGTTTGATGAGGCAATGCTTTTTTTTTTGCAATCTTCTCCTCTGTTCAGGGTTAAATCCGCAGACAAGTTGAGGTCAGTGTAAGCTGTCAGTGTAAGCAAAAAGAAAGCTACACAACCTAATAGCCATAAGTTTTTGTGGTAATGATGGATGAGGTGTAACAAACCCAGGTGAACAGGGCCGTTCCAGGTAATGCTGACAACATACAATGAAGATCAACAGAATACCTGCAATACCTGCACCAGCCATTGCAAGTGAGTTTCTGAACAATCTGTGACCAATGCCAAGATATAGCCATTTCTGCATAGCAGTGCATAGCAGGTTCTAGACACTGCTATACACTGCATAGCAAGGGAAACACATAAAAAGAGTACACACTTCTATCATATTGTATAAGTGACATATTTTAACATTTTTATTATATACAGGCACCTGACTTATAGTAGGTATTATAACATTACATGTAAGCTATTATTTTCATTGTGATGTGGCATTTCCACAATTGCATACTCCTTTCATTGGGGATTAGAAGAAGAAAGGATTCCATTAATTAGAATGGGTATTATCCTTATGAAAGCCATAAAGGAAGGTAGTTATTGTGGCATTGATGGCATACAGTAGTTCCTGAGAAAGAAGAGTGGGAATTGGAGGTAACAGATGTGTCCATGTGTTTTTTTCCCTGTTACACAGAAATTATATAACACTACATTGAGATCAGAGGTGATTGAATACTGCCACCCTAATTATCTGTACATACTTAAAGAAGGTACTTGAGATAACATAGCCCATGCACATATCCCACACAGAAAAGTACACATAAACATATCCCATACCTTGCATCAAATAATGTTTAATCGGTTGGTTAAACTTACTCAACACCGGATTTAACAAAATGAAATTTGCAGATCCCCTTGACTCTCATGCCCTGCGGGAAAACGGAATGTCTGGCATAAATCACTTTTCAATGCTTTCAGATAGGCTGTTAAGTGTGCTCGATATGTTGTCGACACTGTGTCATGGAAAAAAATCATCTGCCTTCACAAGGCATATACAACAGCTTATCTAGATGACATTACATCTACAATAATAATTGGGTGCATGCAACGATCTTCCCAACTCTGTCCGTTAGGTGGAGTCACTTGACATCTTTAATAAAAAACTGAAAACACACCTGATGTTCTGATAAAAAGGGGTGGGGTGCAGGAAAGGATAATGATCAGGTTTGAAAATTCTACATTGTAGCTGGGTTCTCCCTTAACTACCGACTTGTGGTCTTTCATTTGTACGACGCTTTGGATACAAGTATCTGCTAAGTGACTAAATGTAAATCTAAGAACTTTCTTAAACCATCCCGTTGTCTGATCTCACTAATAAGAGTGTGCCAGATTCGATGTATTGAATGGAACAGTGTCAGCAGACATTTATTGTCACTTAATAATAATAAGTATTTACCAATTGCCAAGTAAACCTATGACGTGTCTTTTAATTTACAACTCCCATAACTGTGCTTCACATAATAAAATAAAAACTAAAAATCACTTTACAAAACTGTTTATGAGAAAAGCAAATATCTATCCTTCTGGTCTAGAAAACATATAAGATAATGATTACTATTTGAGGTGGTAAAGTAACAATGACTTATAATAAACTTTAAATGTTTTTATAAAAGCAAATGGTCAAATGTCATAACTGCATTTTTTTTTAGATTAAACTAAAGTGCAGTATAATATCCAAGTAGTCTCTATAATCATACAGGATTAAACATTGAAATAGGCAAATGCTGTTTTTCTCTTTGGGATGATGACTAGCTGTGGGCCACTGAGAGGTTTGCAGATGTGATGCTTGGCACTAAGAGCTAGCACAGTTGGGGTGATTCATTAAGGCATTTATATTACAGACACACTTTCCCTCTTGGGTCCTGGAGCATCTGCCTGCAGCATCAGACAGAAAGAGCAAGACAGAGTGGTCTAATAGGAGTGGATGAAAGACAGAACAAATTAACAAGATTGAGGTAGTGCTCATTCATTAGCCTGTCTTAAAGAGAGGGAAAACTAAAGAAAATGTAAACCAAAGAGCAGCAATTGAGGTAAAGAGAGATAAATGATATACATTCCCGAACTGGCAGCACGGACACATCTGGCTCTGGAAGAGGATTGAGTCTTTTTTGAAGGACAAATGTGGCCTGAACAAATGCTTCATCCATATGTTTTGTGCTTTTAGACTGAATCCAGTTAGTCTGAATGCAACAGATTCTTGTTTAGACCTTTGATGTTTGGATAGTAACACATTCATTTATAAATTGTAATATAGCAATTTGATTAAAGAAAACAAATGTAAATGTGTTTACCACTGACCACACCAAGTTAAAGTTCAAAACCAGAACAAAAACATTTGCCAGAATTTTATTTTATCCATTCATTATCTTAGAGCTTTATCCTCTATTAGGGTCACATTGGGGGTCCCCATGCACATCCAGGGGAGAACGTTTCAGGCACTGGGCAGATACACCCAGGACAGGGCGCCAACCTATCGCTGGGCACACACTCACTCACACAAACATACTCTACATGGGGCAATTTGGAGAACTCAATTGACTTGATCCATGTTTTCGGACTGTGGGAAGAAACCGGAGAACCCGGAGAAAACCCACGCGGACATGGGGAGAACATGGAAACTCCACCCAGATGGGGATTCGAACCGGGAATCCCTAGCGCTGAGAGGCAAACGTGCTAACCACTAAGCCACCGTGCTGCCCAACTTAAAATATACTTTATAAAAAACAAATTAGGAGCCACTATCGAAAAGGCTTGGTCCCCTCTGAGCTTAAGCTTGAACCTTGGTGCCTCCAGGAGCAGCTGATTTGATGCACTGAGCTCTTATTTTTTTTTAGATGGGGCGGATTGGTGGCTTAGGTGTTAGCATGTTTGCCTCTCATTTAGAGTTAGAGTTAGAAGTCAGCATTTGAGATACAGGTAGGAATCCCAATCTGGGTGCAATTTCCATTATGTTCCTGTGTACGTATGGATTTTCCCACAGCCCAAATGCCCCAAATAGTGTGTGTTTATGTGTGCGTCTCTGTGTTCCCAGTGATAGATTGGCGCCCTGTCCTGGGTTTATCTTTCCAGGGCCCGAAACGTTATCCCCTGGCATAGGGAACCCCCCTCTACCCTAGTATATTCAGAGAAATTTAGTGATCCAACCATTGGGAATGGTTGTATGAGAGCACTCCGTTTCTGTCCCAAGATTTGATAAACAGGAAGGGTTTCATCAGGAAGGGCTTGCAGGGTAAGAAGTGTGTCAAATCAAAACTATGGAATAAAATGATGATTTTCATACCGAGGAATAGGAGAAGATGGGGAGAAATGTTTTTTTGAAGAGAGAGAGGCAGAAAAGTATAAATGTAAATGTAAGTGTAAGGACCTAAATGAAGTTTGAGTAAATGTACCGCAAGAGTAGAAAGTTGTGAATCTAAATGTAATGGATGAGTTGATAAAGAGAGTTGATGAGGAGGTGTTAAATTAAAATAGTGTCAGGTATACAAACGTGGACAGGCAAGTAGTTATAAATTGTGCAAAATTAATAACAATGGCTATAGTGAACACATATTTTAGAAAGTGGTGAAAGGAGCACCAAAAGTGGCTTAGATTTTGTGCAGGATACAAAACCTGAAAAAAAATTGGTTACTGTACAAGCATAGGATGGTGGATTGTAGGATGTCTAGGTGGCATTGGAGTTATTATGTTGAACAAAATATTAAAAAGTAAATTGAATTACGCTTCTGAGGAGTTAGAAACAAAAAAACGGTGATCTGCAGTGCTGCAATATCTAAAGAAGAAAAAACAATCTCTAAAAGGAGATCTGGGAAAGAGTAGTGAAAAATGTTCTGCATCTAAAAAACAGAATAAAACACATAGTTTAATACATTTTCAGAACAATAAAACTGGTTAGAAAGAGTGAAAATTATGGTTTAATTGTGAAAACTGTGAGACCACGGTTTGAATGGAATCGGGAAAGTGATACGTTTAACAGCTACTAATTGGTGTAAAACCGTAACTGTTGGACATCCTGACACAAGGACTCAGATCAGTGTTTACAGCATGAATGAGTGCAAAACCACTAATTAACAAGCTTGGCTTTTATGAATATATAATTTAGCAGGGGGGGGGGGGGGGGGGGGGGGGGGGGGGGGGGGGGGGGGGGGGGGGGGGGGGGGGGGGGGGGGGGGGGGGGGGGGGGGGGGGGGGGGGGGGGGGGGGGTGGTTAGCACGTTCGCCTCTCAGCGCTAGGGATTCCCGGTTCGAATCCCCATCTGGGTGGAGTTTCCATGTTCTCCCCGTGTCTGCGTGGGTTTCCTCCGGGTTCTCCGGTTTCCTCCCACAGTCCAAAAACATGGATCAAGTTAATTGAATTCTCAAAAAATTGCCCCCTATAGAGTGTGTCTGTGTGAGTGAGTGTGTGCCCAGCGATGGATTGGCGCCCTGTCCTGGGTCTATCTGACCAGCGCCCGAGACGTTCTCCCCTGGATGGACATGGGGAACCCCACCGCGACCCTAATAGAGGATAAGCGGGAGATAATGAATGAATGAATAATTTAGCAATTCAAAAACAAGTACCCAAGAAAACAATGTACTTTACAAATTTATGTATTTATATTTGAATGTACTGGCAGTTAATAATAACAAAGTATTGCACAAGGTCATATGTGTGATTGGCTTTCAGAAAACTAGAAATGTTAGAAATGTGTCACTTGTCAACAAAAAAGGTTAATAAGTAAACAAGCTCGGTATATAAGAATAGAGCAGCCATTTATTTACATGTTATAATTAGTTGAGGAAAGACTAAAACTACAGTTTTTTCCCCATCTAGTGACACAATCGCTCTACCTTTAGAGCAGCAGGGAAGTGATTTATTCATTGAGAAGTGCGGTTTGTGGCACAGAACTCCTTGCTACTCCAATAAAAGCAGTAAACAGGTTCCCTGCTGTGTTCCTGAATAGAAACACCTCCTCTAGTAAACAGTTCCCTGCTCTGTTCTCTCTCTCTCTCTCTCTCTCTCTCTCCCTTTCTTATTCTCAGTTTGTCAGTGTCCATAATGGTGCACAGTATGACCTATCAGGTATATGGACACAGGATTTTTTTTTTTTTGTTCTTTCCTTTTTGCATTGTTTCCTGATAATGTTCTTGTGATATTAATACTGAGTACTCCTATTCTGTCCAGTTTAGTATTTGGCCAGTAGTTTTTAAAATAAATTTTTAATTCATTGGTTTGAGTTTATAAACAAATCTGGCTCACCAATATGTAGAATCTGATGCATTAGACACACTGGCATAGGATTCAAGCAACTCGGCAAATCCATTCGTCTCTTTGGTCCTAGGACGAAGTTGTCTTCCTTTTCTCTTTTCTTTATTTATGGATATTAAAAAAGGAAGTATACATACCATCATTCAATGAAATTTAATAAGTGTAATAATAGTAAGGATGCAGATGTGTAGGTTCCCTTAACAGATTATCAATATGTACACACAATATTATCATCTTTAAACTGGTCATGTTCTAGTTCATTAACAATCACATAATTTAGAACTATCTTTGCATGTGTATGTCATTCTAATCCTGTGTCTGTCTTGGAATTTGGAATATTTTAAGTAAATTAACAAATCAATGCAGTGAATTGAGCATTGGACATATGTACAATCATGAGTGGCATGGTGGTTTAGTGGTTAGCATGTTCGCCTCTCAGCACAAGGGATTCCCGGTTTGAATCCCAATCTGGGTGGAGTTTCCATATTGTCCCCGTGTCTGGTTTTGTGATATGTCTAGAATACCCATAGTTAATTATTTAAAAAGAAATAAATCCCACATAAGATGAGCCTAGACATATATATATATATATATATATATATATATATATATATATATATATATATATATATATATATATATATATAGGGCGGCACGGTGGCTTAGTGGTTAGCATGTTCGCCTCTCAGCGCTAGGGATTCCCGGTTCGAATCCCCATCTGGGTGGAGTTTCCATGTTCTCCCCGTGTCTGTGTGGGTTTCCTCCGGGTTCTCCGGTTTCCTCCCACAGTCCAAAAACATGGAACAAGTTAATTGAATTCTTAAAATTCCCCCCTATAGTGTGTGTCCAGCGATGGATTGGCGCCCTGTCCTGGGTCTATCTGCCCAGCACCCGAGACGTTCTCCCCTGGATGGGCATGGGGAACCCCACCACGACCCTAATAGAGGATAAGCGGGAGATAATGAATGAAAATGAATGAATATATATATATATATATATATATATATATATATATATATATATATATATATATATATATATATATATATATATATATATTCCTAAATTTCTTTCATTTGGGTTCTGCATTTGTTTTACTACCCAAATCATGTGCCATATACAATTTAAATTTGAACTTGAATAACATAATACCTACTGAAGCTGTAGTTTGCTTCCATGGTGGCTGTATGTTTACAATAAACAATTGATTAAAACAATTACAAACAATAATCATCCATTTTTTTCTAACTTCATTTTAACTCAATGCCTTAAAGTGAACAAAATGGTTATTAATTAGAACAAAGATGCAAAAGGCTCAAGGGCCGGATCATTTGGGTCCCTCATTAAAAATGAATCATGCTTCATCTTATTATCACAAACAACAGGGAGCAAATACTGAAAAAGAATACCACACTTCAGCAATTCAGTCTTTAGTCTCATTAAAGAGAAACCAATGTTTAACTTCATGATTAATCTCTTGGCTCCAAGGTTAATGATGTGATCTCTAAATCAATAAGACCAAGCCAATGATAAGGTGAGAGAAGTTCATTAGATACAGTTACCTTTATAAATTCCTCATTCAAATATCATAGTTTTTAAAATAAAATAAAATAAATTTGTTGGAGTTTGTACACTATGTTAGACTATGTTAACAACACAGAAAATATACTATACCTCTCATTTATTGTAATTTTAAAAATCTGCATTCTTAAAGTGGAAAAAAATGTCTAAATTCTCAGTACAGGGGTCAATAAGTCGTCATTTCAGTTACATTTTGTATATCATCCAAATTGGCACAATAATAAAGAGAGGTTTTAGTTTTAAAATTGTTATTCAAATGAAAAATATTTTTATAAAACACTGTGGTGTGGTTACTCCATAAATATATAGTTACATAAATTATGTAATATGTGACATATTTCACAAGATGCAAAGCATTAATGCAAAGCATTAATGCAAAGCATTAATTAATGATGTTTTATCTGATAATGTTTATGTTTATGTTTAACTTTCACTTTACCACAGAAAGGTTGTAAATCTTTAATATCAACAATTATTATGGTCTAAAACTTCATAATTAAGCATCTCATTGACATAAATTGTACAATTTTGTGTTTATGTAATAAATATCACTTAGACATCAGGCTGTTTTGCTGTTTGGAAGTTTGGAACACTATTCTGGCAAGCACTGTGACCTTTACCCACGGGCCTTACTAATTTATATAGAAAAGTTTTTTTTTTTTTTTTTTTTTAAATCACAGTGTACATGGTGAAATTATAGAGTTTTAAAGTATTCCAATTTTAACATTGCTGTACAGATTTTGATCATTAAGGCTAAAACAATCCCAGATGGGAAAAGGGAAAAGCATGGCAAGTAAGAAAGAAACAGAAACAAAGGCCAAAGCAGAACTGGTCAGATCACTCATAAGAATTATTCAAGGGGAAATGGCACCTGGCCTAGGGGGAAATCAAGACTGCCTTCAGTAGGATTGGTCTTGGCACAATACAGACTCGGTCATGTTTGATGACCCCTTCCCAGCTGTCTTGTATGTAGTCTTTTATCTCCCTCTAAAGTAATATAGACTTCACTGCCATTCAATGATGACCAAACCAAGCCTTTCATCACAGGTTTGCTGCTTATCTCACACACTGGGTGCACACCCGACTATAGGCACATGTGAAATAGGGAAAGGTAACAGGAAATAAGGAAAGATAAGTAAGCGTATAGGGATTGGGCTGTGGAGAGTATTTGTATGCCACCTAGTTATCCCTGCTAAGATCTTAATAGGGAATCAGTATTTGTGATTGGTGTTGGTTAGAGATGGTGTTCTTCAAAATGCTATGGACTTTTAAAAGTCAGGTAATTTCTTAATTAGGTAAAAAAAAAAAGGACAATAATAAATATCAGTCTAATGCATCAAGTTTAAACCAACATTTTTTTTTTGAAGATGAAGGAATATACATTGAATGTTACAGCTTTGTTAAATATTTTATTTATTCATCTGCCGCTTAATCCTCTACTACTCCATCCAGGGGAGAACATCTCATGTGCTGAGCAGAAACACCCAGGACAGGGTGCCAATCTATCGCTGGGCACACACTCACTTACACAGACACATACACAATTAATGGGGCAATTTACTTTAAATCCATGTTTAGAACTGTGTGAGGAAACCGGAAAACCCAAAGAAAACCCACGCAAACATTGGGAGAACATGGAAACTCCACCTAGATTGGGATTTGAAGCTGGAATCCCCAGCGCTGAGAAGTAAACCTGCTAAAGACTAAGTGACTGTGCCATCCTAAATATTGAGTCTCCTTTGCTAAAAGAAATAATCTAGCATTTATACCTTCATCGTTATGCTTACTATATGTGTATGTACAGTAGCTTGTAAAAGTATTTATACCCCTTGAACTTTTCCATATTATGTCACATTACAAACAGAAGCATATTTCATTGGAATTTAATGTGAAAGACAAACACAAAGTGGTATACAATTTTGAAGTGGAAAGAAAATTATACATGATTCAAAACATTTTTTACAAATAAAAAACTAGCCCCCCTGAGTCAATACTTTTGTGAAGCCACCTTTTGCTGCAATTACAGCTGCAAGTATTTTAGGGTATGTCTCCACCAGCTTTGCATCTAGTGACTGAAATATTTGCCCATTCTTCTTTGCAAAACAGCTTAAGCTCAGTCAGATTGGATGGATTTTGTCGGATATCATGATCTTTCCGTCAGGTTGGGCTGAGCAGAGCACTCCCTTCTGATCAGATGCTGGAGCCCTTTGAGTGCCACTGGTTCAAGCGCTTGGGAAGAACCAAGAAACCATCACAACTAAGTGTTAAATCATTTATTATAGGTAACAGATTTATATATATAGGTACAGAGTAGAAAAACAAGGAATTTCGGTTAATTTGATGTGGTCACAGAAGTCCGACAGTCAGGGAAGTGAAACGAGACATCGTATATTTCTAAGAACCAGTCTACTAACCTTTTTCCTTCGAACGGTTGCTATGCAAAACATATTTTGGCCAGAAGCCAAGGTCAAATAGAGGACACAAAGAATTGATCATGAAACATAATAAAAAGTTGAATAATATGATATGATAAATGCATATAAAAAGGATAAATGATATAAAAGATACAACTTTTTTTCTGTTAAACTACTATACATTATTACAACTTGTCATGGTCTAACGACCGGGGCGAGGTGGATCCGCTACTCGGAGACGAACACAGTCTGTAGACAGAGATGAAGGCGCAAACAGGTTTATTTCCAGACACACAGGATAGACAGAATTGGGATCAGATGACACGCTGGAAGTAACACTAGAAAGCGAACATGATGACGTGGAGACATGGCATATGGCAATGTCTGACGTCAGCCGGTGTCATGTCCCAATCCGGGGTGACTGGCATGTAGGGAGCTTGGACGAGGTAGTGGCGGCAGGCGGTGAGCTGCACACAAACAAACACAGCACAAGGCAAGAACGTGCACACACAACAGAAGACAACCAGGGCAGACGTGACAAGGCGAGGTCGGGGCAAAGCAAAGGCGAGGCAAGGTAAGGCGAGGTGTGAGCTAAGGTAGTCAGGGCGTAGCACCGGCTTGGCGCAAGACTATCTGGCAAGGAAAGAAGGGAGTGCATGGCTTAAATAAAGGAAACGTGATTAGACCCAGGTGCACAGGATTACTGGGGCGTGGACACCAGACAAATCCACACCACGTGACAAAAACCTAACAACAACAAAAATCTGTGACATCTGTATTTCAATCTGTTACATAAGCAGGTTATATATAATTAAGCAGACTACATCTTCATTAAAACCTTACACAGAGCGTTTTTGAAATGCAGTTCTTTACTGGGACTCTCTAATACATGCTTTATGTTTAGGGTCATTTTCCTGAAGCTCCGCTGCACTCTCAAGTCTTTTGCATATTCTAACAGATTTTCTTCCAAGATTGCCGTGTGTTTGTCTCCATCCTACTTCTCATCAGCTCTGAGCAACTTCCCTGTCTCTGCTGAAGAGAAGTAGTCCCAAAGCATGATTCTGCCATCACCATATTTATCAGTCGAGATGGCGTGTTCAGAGTGATTTGTAGTGTTAATTCTCTTTTGCATTTTGGCCAATAAGTTTATTTTGGTCTCATCTGACTAAATCATTTTGTTCCACATGTTAACTGTGTCCCCAACATGGCTTCTGGCAAACTGCAAACGTGACTTTTTATGATTTTTTTTTAACAATGGCTTTCTTCTTGCCACGCCTCCATCAAGACCACAGTTGGGCAGTGTACGACTTATAGTTGTCCTGTGGACAGATTTTTATACCTGAGCTGTGGATCTCTGCATTCGTCCAGAGTCACCATGGGCCTCTTGGCTGATTCTCTGATTATTGTTTTTTTTTGTTTTGTTCGGCCTATAAGTTTAGGTGGACGGCCTTGTCCTGGTAGGTTTATAGTTGTACCATACTTTTTCCAATTTCCGGATAATATATTGGTTTGTGTGAGTGAGTGTGCCCAGCGATAGTTTGGCGTCCTATATATGAATGATTTGTCAAACATGACTCATGAACCATCCCTGCACTAAACCTGTAAGATTTTTTTTTCTATTAATCCAAAGCAGCCAGCACTAATGACAACCTCACCTCCCTTAAATCATTGTTTGAAATAAAAAATTATGGTTAGAAATTTTCACATTTGCTGAATAAATAGCTTGGCTTGTAAAACAAAACAGTAGAGGTAGCATTACACCTCTAGATCTTCTCACCTTTGGTATTGTGGATGTAGCTATTAAATGTAAGAATGAGTTTTTCTTCTTGAGTGTGCAGGCAAATTCCCTAAATAATTCACCAAACACTGATAAATTTGCTCATTTCTGAATGTGACCAAGTATGAAACACTATAACTAATTCACTGAATATGATTTAATCTGATTTTAGCAATACTTAGGCTGGTGTTCAAGAGAATTGACAAATATATTAAGAGAGGCTGAGTTACAAATCTTTGGAGGCTTAAAACAAAAAGCTGCAATAAATAAATTACCTTTCACCCATTTTACTCTCTCACTTTTTCATTCTTTTGCACATGACACATACACATACACACCGTCTGTGATGATGATAGAGTAGCAGTGTCCATCTCACCATTCATCTTGATGTGTCTGCTCCCCATCTTCAGTCTTCTCGGCCAAGTCCAAACCCCCACCTTATTCCATCTGTGTGATCTACCCACATGTTCTTTGCTTGAACAGAATATTTTTTCTTGAAATCTATATTTATTCTATAACTACTGCAATAGATGTGTAAGATGTTACTGGATTACTGTAACAGGTGCCTAGGGCACCTGTTCTATGTCGGGTAATTTACTTTAATTAACGGTCTTTAGTTTAGTTAAGTATTTCTTTCCGTTGATTGGTTGTTTTGTGCACGTGGTCGGATGTTGGTTGTATTTATTTCCTTCGTTCCCTGTCCTCCGTGCACGTCGTATTTAACCTTATGTACACTCGTCCGGTACCTTTGTTTTGTGGTGTTCCTACACCTTTAAATAAATTCCGTTTCTTTGCTACCTGCGTGCCTGGCTCCCTTCAGCGCGTTAGAGCGCGGCGGTTCTGCGCTTCTAATGCGCAGCCGCTTTAATCCCTAGGTAGTCGAGTGTAACATCACGACGTGCCAGTCAATTTGGGGAGTCCAGAGCCCAGGTAAGCTTCTTTTAAATTTTTCTTTGCGGGGGCCGTATAGCGTATAGCCTCGTACTCGCGGCGCCCTCCGTCGTGACCGCGAGTGCGCCGCTATGCGCAGCCCGCCGTCCCAGAGCCGTAAGGACGGCTCCGACACAGTGATATCGGAGTGGTACGACTCCGATGATGAGTTTATGTGGAGGTACGGGTATGAAGCGCTCTGCGCTGAGGGGGGCCTCGATCTGGTTTAGGTCCCTGATGATGAGGCGGGCGAGTCATACCTGTATGGGCATATTCTGCCCATACGAACCCTCCTGAACTCTAAAGAGTTTGTAAACAGTTTGTAAAGCCCCCGTCGTGAGATCCAGACGCGGTTCGCGCCGCCGGCGCGGGGCCAAGACGTGGCGCGCGCGTTGCGCCGGATCGCGCCGTGTCTGGGTCGCGCTGCGAGGGGTGGTACCGGAGTTACTGCTAGTGTCCGTTAATGTGGTGAAAGCTGTCCAGTCCGAGACAGCAATTGCCCTGTTCCTTGGTGTAGCGGTGGGGGTGTACCTCTACTGTGTGCAGGATGGCGATCCCGAGGTGGAGGTCCACCCAGCGTGCGTGCCCGCTGAGGTCCACCCAGCGTGCGTGCCCGCCGAGGTCCGCCCAGCGCACGCCGCCCAGCCCGTTGTCCAGGGGCCGCTCGCCGCCCAGCCCGTTGTCCAGGGGCCGCTCGCCGCCCAGCCCGTTGTCCAGGGGCCGCTCGCCGCCCAGCCCAAGGTCCAGAGGCCGCTCGCCGCCCAGTCAGTGCACCAGTGGCGCCCACTTCGCCACGCAGCCCGAGGACGTGACCCACTCCGCACCCGCCAAGGGCGTCCACCGGACCACGCAGCCAGAGGGCGTGGCCCACTCCGCACCCGCCGAGGGCGTCCGCCGGACCACGCAGCCAGAGGGCGTGGCCCACTCTGCACCCGCCGAGGGCGTCCGCCGGACCACGCAGCAAGAGGCTGAGGCCCACTCTGCACCCGCCGAGGGCGTCCTCCGGACCACGCAGCAAGAGCGCGTGGCCCACTCCGCACCCGCCGAGGGCGCCCGCTTGGACCACGCAGCCAGAGGTCGTGGTTCCCTCCTGATCCGCCGAGGGCGCCCACCTCGACATAAAGCCACAGGGCAGTGCCGAACTGCACTGCCAGAGGGCGCTTCCCTCACCTCGTCCGCAGAGGGCGCCCACCGAACTGCATAGCCAGAGGGCTCGAGGAGGGCGTAGGACCCCCCTTTCCCCCCGGGATTTTTTTTTTTTTTTTTTTCTTGGTTGCGTCCATCCGTTGCGTGACCGTATGGGCGGGGGTACTGTCACAGGTGCCTAAGGCACCTGTTCTATGTCGGGTAATTTACATTTATTAACGGTCTTTAGTTTAGTTAAGTATTTCTTTCCGTTGATTGGTTGTTTTGTGCACGTGGTCGGATGTTGGTTGTATTTATTTCCTTCGTTCCCTGTTCTCCGTGCACGTCGTATTTAACCTTATGTTCACTCGTCCGGTACCTTTGTTTTGTGGTGTTCCTACACCTTTAATAAATTCTGTTTCTCTGCTACCTGCGTGCCTGGCTCTCTTTAGCGTGTTAGAGCGCTAACAATTGTAACAATTACAATGAAAAAGGCCAGTTTACAAGTCTTGTAATATGTGTTAGTTTTAAGTTGTAGTTTTATTGTTTATATCGTTATTGCTAATCTATTATTCCAGAAAAATCTCTCACCTACAGTGCAGAGCAGTTTCTTTTTGTATTGTGTTTTTTTTCTTTACAGGCAATAAGTCCAAACAAATTATTATTACTCATAATATTACTTATGCTTTCTCTATAAAAACCAGTTTTTGATCTGTATAATGTACAGCATCTTAATGAATTTTACCATAGAAGTAATTAAAACAAGATAGGTTCAATAGAGGGGTATATTTTTAGTCATAACCAAAATAAATGGTACAAAAAACTATATAAAAAAAAAAAAAAGATCCTGAGACAAACTGGCTGATACAGGCATGTCCAAAGTCTAAATGGCTCATGCTTATAATGTGTTATAATCTGTCAGAATAAATAAGTAAAAACTATTTTTAAAAACATTTAAAATGTAATTCTGATTTTTACCACATAATTATTACCAGCACCAATCGAATATTATCTGTGTCTGCCTCAGTGCCGCTGACAGAATTCTGGACATATCGTCAGATATGTCAGGCAGCTGGTTGGCAGAGAAGTGACTTTAAATTATTTCTCATCAGCCTGCAATGAAAACACAGACGCATCTGACACAACTACTGATTACTGATTTTTTAAGAGGTGCTGATGACAACATGAATATGACAAAGAGTTTTTTGACCTTAAACTTGAAAACCTTAAACTTAAGGTATGCTATACAGTTTGTTCAATATTATCTGACCATATATTAAAGAATTGTGTCTTTAGAGTTGTTCATGTCTGAGTTGCTTAGATTCGGTTACATTGCCATTTGAAAATTTAAGGTAATTGTGACAATGATTTTTTTTTTTTATAACAGTGCCTAACTGTTGTGGAGAAAAAAAAAACATCAGAAGGAACTATTAGCCCCCGGCATCTTCACTTCTTCGAATTTGTCCCTCTCTGTAAAAAGTTTGGATACCCCTAGGTTAATACATGTTACCAACACTGACATAAATATTTCAGAACTTCTCTTAGTACAGACATTTTTAACACTGCTCTTGGTGCAAACTATTTCACTGAAAGGTCAAACAGGATCTAGTTTGGGACCTGAGGCCAGCTTCAAAGAGGAAATCTGATTGAAACCCTTCTGCTGATGCCAGTTGTTGTCCTAACAAGTTAAGAAATAAAGATTATTTTTTAAAGTTATTTTCTGAAATATTATCACCTCTTTAGTAAAACTTACAGAGAGTATGTAACACTATTATTAGCAAAAAAGCTCATCTTTTATTATGACATAATAATGTTATATATGTGTCACGCAAATGGAGGAAACAAGAGAAAGGTGATTGGCAACAAAAAAAGTCCTTTATTGTCCTTTGAGGAAAACACGGGGAGGAGCCCCAACACAGACTGACACACAGTCAATGAGCGGCGAGCCGTGACATCACCAGATGGCGGAGCCTTCCAGGAACAGGAAAAACAAAAGCGAAACACACAGCTGGATCAAAAATGATGAAGCCAGAAGCCCGTAACACCTTACGAGTCCCCATGTGGAGTGTCCTGGGAAAACACAGTGAACAGACCACACATCTAAGCTGTGGACACGAACACTGAGGGCCAGGACGAGAGTCGTCCTCAATCTGTCCTTCATCCTCTGAACTTCCGAAATTGAATAACCGGCCTAAATAGGTGGCAGCCGTGATGAGATGCACCAGTACCTAATAAACAGGGGATGAATTAAGTTCAAGTTCAAGTAATTTATTTATATAGCGCTTTTTAAAACAGTATATTGTCACAAAGCAGTTTTACAGAATGAAAAACCTTTGAACCCCCAAAGAGCAAGCCGAAGCGACAGTGGCAAGAAAAAACTCCCTGTAATGTTGTTATTTTAAGGAAGAAACCTTGGGAGGACCAAGTGGGGGACTCATCCTCCTTGAGCGGCCGGGCAGCATCAACAGTATAGGATACTATTGTACAGATTGTGTCGAGATTAAATGGAAAAACTCTAACAACTGGAAAACTATATGTAAGTTCATTAAGGGGGTTTTGCAGGACCGCCAGTACAATTAATATCCAGGTTTCATCCAGTATTCGTCGTAGCCACAGTGCTTTGTCGGAGCCATGGATGAAGATCTGACTAAACCTCCAGGAAACCGGCCACACCTCAAAAGAAACAGACAAGAAAAGCAGTTAGAGCTAATAATAAAGCACAGCATTTAAGTAATAAGTAATTGATTGACACAGTGCAGCATGTGACTCCGGCATCACTGACTAAAGCAGCAGAGATAGATACTGCAGACTTTACATAGTTCAGATGGCTCCCTGGAACAGCATCATTTCAGCGCCACACCCCCCATTAATTATGTGAAGTGGGTGAAGAGGTGAAACGCCAGCACACACACTGATCACAGATTACAAACCCAACACAGCCAAGCCTGAGATCTACACCTTTATCTACAGGGAATTAATTAAACACAAGATTAAATAAATGTGTTTTTAATTTACTTTTAAGATTAATAATAATTCAGAATCAAGAATAGTAACTGGAAGGCTATTCAAAAGTTGAGGAGCCTTGTGGGAGAACGCTCTTCCAACAGCAGTAATTTTATTTAGGAGCTAAGAGTTAACCAGCACCTTGAGATCTGAGCTCATGTGTTGGCTTATACAATTGAATCAGCTCACGCAGATACTGTGGAGCCTGATTATGTAGAATTTTATATGTTATCAATAAAATTTTGTACTCAAAACGAAACTTAACTGGTAGCCAGTGCAAGTTTGATAACACAGGACTGATATAATCAAACTTTCTGGTTTTAGTTAAAACTCTAGCTGCAACATTTTGCACAAGTTGTAATTTATGTAATGATTTATTAGAACATCCTGTCAGAAGTGAATTACAATAATCTAAACTTGAGGTAAGAAAAGCATTAATTAGTTTTTCTGCATTTTGGAGGGAGAGGACATTTCGTAGCTTCGAAATGTTACGAAGGTGAAAAAATGCAATTCTAGTAATATTGCTAATGTGCTTTGTAAAGGAAAGATCTGAATCAATAATGACACTGAGATTATTTACAGATGAACTGGGTCTAATTAAAGAGTTATCGAGGTTTAACACAGTGTTAGAAGCTTTGTTGATTTAGACAACTATTGGAAACTCAGTTTAATCAGAATTTAGCAGTAGGAAGTTATTTGACATCCATATTTTAATATTATGGATGCAGTCCTTGAGCTTACTGACTGAACGAACATCATTAAGGTTAGCTGAAATGTATAACTGTGCATCATCTGCATAAGAGTGGAAACTGATTCCATGTTTACGAATAATTGATCCCAATGGAAGCATATATAGCACAAATAGGAGTGGACCCAGAACTGACCCTTGCAGAACACCATATTTAACTTTAGCAAGATCAGAACATTGGTTGTTAACACAGGTGAATTGATAATCTGTCAGGTAGGATTAAAACCACTGGAGTGCAGATCCTGTAATGCCCAGAGTGTTTTCTAATTTATCAACTAAGATGTTATGGTCTATAGTGTTAAAGGCTGCACTAAGATCTATGTCAGGATTCCCGCTGCCAGTGGAAACGAGGTAAGCGTGGTTCGTCAACAAAAAACAGTCTTTATTAACTCCCACGTGGAGTAAAGGGTAACAAACCCCAAACGCAAATAAACACAGTCAAAAAGCGTAAGGTGATGACATCACCAGGTAGTGGGGCTCTCTCCTGAGCCGGTGAGGAAGCGGCGAAGAACGCGCCGGAGACAGGAACGTAAGAGCCGGAGTTCCGAGGTCTCTTATGTCACTCGAGTGTCGCGTCCTGGAGAGAAGCAGTGGTTATGCCGAGTAATATGGGTAGCGATGCGAGAAGTGAGTGCGTGGAAGAGCTATGCACTCAGACCAAACCACATTGAACACAACCAAAAAATTCAGAACTGGTGGATCCGGGACGCTGACTTAAGTAGCGGCTGCCGCTGATGAGGCGCACCTGAAACTAATCATGAGAGGGTGAACGGTGATTAGCAGAACCAGCAACAGGTGTAGTAAGGGGTGTGCGTGTATGTGTGACATTTCCCCAGAAAAAGGCAGCTCACCCTGAGAAGACCCTCGTTTAGACCTGGTCTGTTTGCCTTGGCAGGGCGAACAACCTCTGGGATGTGGGACATGGTGGTCAGGGTGATCCTGGTGGGCCCCCGGCTGAGGCTCCTTAGAGGGGTCGAAGGTGGTGAGACCAGATAGGGCGTGACCATAGGGACAAACCAGAGTGAGCACAACTGCAGTCCAGGAGATTGTGGGGTCGTGCCGACGCAGCCAAGGCAAATCTAAAACGATGGGAGTAGACGGTGATGAGACAGTCAGGAATCTGATCGTCTCAAAATGATCTCCCCAATTTGTAACCCCAAAGTGGGTGTAATGCTCTTGACTGCCCCCGAGGGAAGTGGACTGCCATCGACTGCCTGGACCTGGATGGAGGTCTCGAGGGACTTCTCAGGAATCCCCCATCGGCAGCAGAACTTCCGGTCAATGAACATCATTGCAGTGGTTCCACACACCTCTTTAACATTAGCCTTAGTAATCTCTGACTGCTTTAGACGAATGTTATCATTAGTGCCAACGTGGATAACTATCCTTGAGAATAAGCATTTAGCATTAGCCAGCACTTTCAGGTTAGCCCTGATGTCTGGAGCCCTGGCCCCCGGGATGCACCGGACTATGGTCTCTAAGGGGGTAGCTATTCGCATGTGTCTGAGCTGGGAGTTGCCAATAACCAGAGCACTTTTAGCAACCGGTCTCTCAGTGGGTGAGTTACTGAGTGGGGAACACCGATTGGACACGTGGATCCTAGAAGAGTGATGCTCAGTTCTACGTATATGTTGCCTGGTCGTCACCCACTCGCCATGCTACAGGGGCTCTAAAGCTGGAGATTTTGGACTTGATCCCGTGGCATTTGGGCTGGCTAAATTGGTCCCTGACACATCTTCTCTAACATGACCCTGTTCTAAAACCCGAATGCACTCTTCTAGCACTGAAATCTAATCCGTCAGACTAATCACTAGGCTAAACTTCTCACAGGCTGAATTATTAGTAGTGACAGAGGAAGACTGCATATAAATACTGCACTGAGGGCACGCAAGCAGAGGGGAAAGTGCCATTGAAAAGGTTATATATAAATGAAGAAATGAACTTAGCTTCGGGTGGGTTGAGATGTAAGGATAGGTCCTCTTGTTACAGCTGTTGATGAGACAAAGCAGTGGCAGCAGCTGGTGAAGATACAACTCCAGTAAACCTGGCTGAATTAGCTTCGGACGGAGGTTGAGTCCTGGAGGTTCTCACAATGCGGTTCGTGAAGATCAGCGTCCAATCCAATAAAACCCGATCCGAAAATCCGAACAGCTGAATCCAGCGAAACAGATCAGGGGACAGTTCTTTTATAAATATAGGTTAATATTTTTAAAAGAAGCGGGTAATAAATGTAGCAACGTTGGCAGGAAAGGACCGCGTTAGTGAGTTAGTAAATGCTGTGTAGTAACGATGAAGAAGCTGAATAGTCAAGACAAAGTAACAAAGTAACTAAATAACTAAATAACACTTAATTTAGTTTTGGCTTAACAGAGCTAGACAGCACACGTATGCATCTACACACCGACTGCGTGGCAGGAAGTGACATGGATTACAATAGTACTAACTTAGTTGGGGATGAGGAACGGTGAGTGGAAGAGCCCAAATTAGGTGGAACGGTGGGTGCGTGTGGGTGTGTGACATTATCCCCTCCAGGAAAATACGCTTTAACCAGAGACAACCCTCGCTGAGAACTGGAACATTTGCCTTGGTGCAGCGGCCGACCCCTGGAGCATGGAGCAGGACGGTCAGGGTAATCGCAATGGAACTCCCTGATGAGACTCTGGTCCAGTATTTCCTCCACAGTGACCCAGCTCCTCTCCTCAGGACCAATACCTTCCCAATACACCAGGTACTGCAACCTACCCCTGTGCCTATAGGAGTCCAACAGAGAGGCAACCGAGTAAATGTTGGACACATTATCCTCGGTCACATCCCTGCCAGACTCCCCCTAATTGGACTCCAATGGGCCAGGCACGAATGGTTTGAGAAGCGAGACGTGGAAGATGGGGTGTATACGAAGGTACTGCGGAAGTTTTAGGCATACCGAAACTTTATTAATAATGCCCACAATGCGAAACAGACCCAGAAACTTAAGCAGGAGCTTACAGGTACCCTGACAACACCTGATATCTTGGGTATTAAGCCACACCATGTCCCAAATTTTAAAACGAGGAGTGGGACCCCAGACATGATCAGCAAACCATTTATACCTGTGAACTACTAGTGGACCTGGGCCCATACATCCTCACTATGCCAAAACCAGGCGTCGACTGCTGGTGGATACGTGTCAGACCTGTCCCATGTTGCAAAGGATGGTTGGTACCCCAGAACACATTGGAATGGGGTGATACCGGTGGACAAGTGGCGCAGCAAGTTCTGGGCGATCTCTGCCCAAGGGAGGTAGCGAGACCAATCTAACAGGTTACATTGGGCATAGATCCACAGGAAATTGTTTAGTTGTGTGAGTGCTTGCAGGAACCATTGGTATGTGGGTGAAAGCCAGAGGTGAGACTGACTGAGGAGCCCATCTTCTCACAGAATGCCCTCCGTAAACTGAGGACTTTTATCGGAAAGAATCACCTCAGGGATTCCAAAAGAAGTAAACACAAAGACAAACAATAACTCCGCCATCTCAAATGCTGAGCCTTTAAGAGGCTACCCTGTTCAGGGTCTGACTCCGATGGCCCGTGTAGCCAGGACAGGGCATGTCGCTACTGCTCCAAGGCAAATTTGATCACCAGTAGTTCGGGATCACCTATCTCATAATTACACTCCACCGCATTGAACTTGTGTGAAAAATATGCAATAGGTCATGAACGAGCCAACCCCCATGCCGATTGGGAAATGACTGCTCCTACCCCGCTGCAGGAAGCATCCACCTCGAAAATGAATTGGATGGACCAGAACAGGCCTGAGAGTAAACCTACTCTTAAAGGTGTTAAAGGCACGATCCACCTCCGGTGTCGGCCAGTCTAGAACAGACTTTGCCTCGATTGGGTCCATCTCTATCCCCCAAGAATGAGATAGAACCATGATGGAATACTCATTTCTCCCCCGCAAAATACAACCCATTGGCAGGAGACCTGGCGGACAAGAGAGACATGCAAAGCTAGGTACCCAGAGAATATCAGGACGTCATCCAGGAACACTATGACCCAGTGGTGTAAAAACTCCCGTAACCCTCATTATTGAAGGCTTGGAAGACAGCAGGTGCATTGGTAAGGCCAAAGGGCATACCACAATACTCATAATGCCCTGAGGTGGTGATAAATGCCGTTTTCCACTCGTCACCCTCGTGACAAGTCGGACTATTTTTAGGCATTACGGAGATCTTATTTGGTGAACACCCGTGCACCGTGGAGTCACTCCAAATTGGATGATACCAAGGGAAATGGATGCGGGAAATGTTTAGTAACCTTGTTAACTTCACAAAAATTAATGCACTGGGACAAACCCGGACGTCGCGGAGGATTTCGACGTCTGAATAAGCCCGTTGCGAAGGGCCTTCCCAATGTAGCTCTGCATAGCGCGCGTCTCAGATAAGGAGAGAAGATAATGGCGTGCGTGTGGCAATTTAGCCCCCGGCTCCCGACGGGATTGGATTGCTATTGACGGCTTGGACCTGGATGGGGGTCCCGATGGATCTCACTGATATTCCCCACCGACGACAAAACTCACGGTCAATAAAGTTACCATCTGCCCTGCAGTCCACCAGTGCTGTTGTGGATATGGACTTGTCCTCATACAAAATTAGCAAGTCTAGTCGAAAAGAATGGTGTAAGGAGAAACCAGAAACCCTCACCGAAACCCTGGGTGTAGAGTGCGGAGGTGTAGCTCGTCCAGGTGGAGGCAGCGTGCATGGTCTGGGTCTCTCAAAACCAGCAGAGTCCCTGCTGAGCACGCCTCCAATGCTCATGTCTGGGAAGCCGCATCGGATGAGTTCGTCCAGTAAAGCACCAAGGTCACGTCCAGCAATCTCGCGCTAGATCTCATGACCGTCAGGACTTCACTGCCCGAATCCGGAACTCCAATGAATGCTGAGACTGATCTGTACCCTTGTCGTAACCGATGCAGATGTGGACCCATGACCTCCCCCTTCAGGGAGTGCGAGAATGTGGTCCTGAAATCCTCAAAAAAAAGAGGTTTAAAAAGAGGAAATGAGAGAAGCGTGATCGGCAACAAAAAAAGTCCTTTATTGTCCTTCGAGGAAAACACGGGGAGGAGCCCCAACACAAACTGACACACAGTGAACGAGCGGCGAGTAGACAGCGGAGCCTTTCAGCAACAGAAAAAAACAAAAGTGAAACACACAGTTGGATTGGAGGCCATTAACACCTTACGTGTCCCCGTCTGGAGAGTCCTAGGAAAACACAGTGAAGAGACCAGACATCTAAGCTGTGGAACTGTCCTTATGTGCAATATAATTCATGTGCAATATAATTCATTATGTGCAATAACTACTATGTGCAATATTAATGACACACACACACACACACACACACACACATATATATATATATATATATATATATATATATATATATATATATATATATATATATATTGTTTTTTTTTACTTTTTATTCTTTTGTTTATACTGTTTGTTTATGCACCTAAGATTGTTGCTCAAATCTCGTTGTACATGTGCAATGACAATAAAAGTTATCTTGTCTTATCTTCAGATTGGAATGCTTGTAAGTAGATCAGTATATTGTAACATATTTGTTAAAGTTTTATATATAAATGGTTTGGTGTTGACATGATTAACATGTTTGTCAATGTAAGCATGCATAAGTAACTATGACTTTTACTGCCATGAACAAAAAAAAATAAGCACACCACACAAAATGGTAACTACAGTTTTACCAATCAATCTCTTGATAGATATTCTTCTTTTCTGGATTTTACATTTGCAACTTGATTCTTGTCTTTAATGGCCAGGCCAGAGCCTTTGAAGTAGAGTGGCATCTATTTCATTTTAGCCACAATGGGTTCCAGGACACCCCTACTGGCATAGCACATTTGTCATAAATCAGTGTGTCTCTGCTGATAGCTTCTCACTTCAGCTGTATGGATGACTTTCACTTACCTGTGAAGACCTGCATGACAATGAATCCCATTTTACAAGTAATGACAGTCATTCTGCTTGAGTTCTTTGTTGATGTGTGTAGTCAAAAAAAGAACCTTCAAAACAAGTCTAAAGCACTTAAATCATTTTATTATAAAGTATTTAAATAATATTAAGGCTATTATAATATAGTTCTGCCAAAGTATGCCATGGAGTAAAATTAGGCAAAATAGGAAGGGTATTTATACATCCCTCAGGAGTATACTTTTACCCAATGCGACTTACAAATGAGAGAAAAATACAAGAAAAGATAAAGAAAAAATAGCTAAACTGTAGTATTATCAAACCTGATCATTATCCGATTCTGCCACCTATTATTTTTTATCTGGTGTGTGTGAAAGAGATGTGTTTTAAGTTGTTTCTTAAAGATGCTATGTGACTCCGCCTTACGGACAGAGTTGGGAAGATCATTTCACCATTTTGCAGTGGTGAACGCTACAGAGTGAGAATCGAATCACCACAGTGAGGTTAATTCACCACACGACATTCATCAGTAGAGCGAAGTGCACTAGTTGTAGTGTATTTTGGAAATATAGACTGAATGTAAGAAGGAGCAGGTAATCTAAAAGCAACATCTTATAAGTCACATGCTCATCTAATAAGACCAATCTTTGCAACCACAGACTAAGCCATTGTGGACTGAAATGTTGTATTAATAATTCTTTGCAGAGTATTGTAAAACATTTAAAAACAGTGCAACTTCATTTTTCAATGAACATTTAAGTGTATACATAAGAACAAAATATAATTCTTTAAATTTAAGAGACATTTTGATTTGATGCATATGCTGATGTTACATTATGTTAAATCTTGGTAGACATAATGCTTGCGTTTAATTACATGAAACTATTGTAACAACAGCCAAGTGCTATTATGTGTATTGGGTTTATACAAAGATTTTTTTTTACAGTAATTCAAAAGATCTAGGGGTTCTTCTGTATAACCTTCCTCTATCTGTGATGGAAATTTGCACTATACAGAGGCAGTGTATATCCACCCAAATGCAGGCCAACCCACCTCCTTCTCTTCCACCACGTTTCAAGTAATAAAACATTTACTATTAGAGCTTACAATACCAGACAGCATTGAATTAACCATGCATTTAACAGTTAAGTTAATTTCTTCTAAAAGGCTTGTGCATTGCTTTGTTTCTCAGCACAGTATCCACAGTAGTCAGAAACAAATATTTACACACGATTATGGATATAATTATGCTACAAAACACGCTTGAACTTTTTAACTGACTAAAATAACTGACCAAGTTGAATAAATACGGTATATATGCATTCATTCATTCATTATCTTCCGCTTTATCCTCTATTAGGGTCGCGGTGGGGTTCCCCATGCCCATCCAGGGGCATGGGCATGCGCTGGGCAGATAGACCCAGGACAGGGCGCCAATCCATCGCTGGGCACACACTCACACATACGCACTCTATTTGGGGATATTTTGAGAATTCAATTGACTTGATCCATGTTTTTGGACTGTGGGAGGAAACCAGAGAACCCAGAGGAAACCCACGCAGACATGGGGAGAACATGGAAACTCCACCCAGATGGGGATTTGAACTGGGAATCCCTAGCGCTGAGAGGCGGCACGGTGGCTTAGTGTTTAACACGTTCTCCTCTCAGCGCTAGGGATTCCCGGTTCAAATCCATGTTCTCCCTGTGTCTGCGTGGGGTCCTCCGGGTTCTCCGGATGGATTGGCGCCCTGTCCTGGGTCTATCTGCCCAGCAGTGCCCATATATGTGTGTGTGTGTGTGTGTTATATAAGTGTATATAAATAGAAGTGTTAATAAATGCATTTCACAAATAGGCGTTCAGTAATGCTGTGTCTGAATCAATCTACTTTTCAATAACTATTTTATGGCTATAAAAACCTTATGATGTACAAATGCAGTTTAAACAGCCATTGCATTGCAGATAGATAACTCGTGTAGCCAAAATAAATGCATAGCGCCAACAAACATTACAAATATCCTACATTAATATATATATATATATATATATATATATATATATATATATATTCATTCATTCATTATCTCCCGCTTATCCTCTATTAGGGTCGCGGTGGGGTTCCCCATGCCCATCCAGGGGAGAACGTCTCGGGCGCTGGGCAGATAGACCCAGGACAGGGCGCCAATCCATCGCTGGGCACACACTCACTCACACAGACACACTCTAAATGGGGCAATTTTGAGAATTCAATTAACTTGATCCATGT
>JAFMOD010000259.1:1257275-1291426 GCA_019802435.1 Corydoras maculifer
ATATATATATATATATATATATATATATATATATATATTCGTTTTTGGTTTTTAAACACACTATTTTGCCCTTGGTGGTTAAATCACTGCTCACTGTGCCCCTGCTACTGCAAATAAATACATTTCACATTGATTAAAAAGCAACAACACTTTGTGCTATGTGTGTATCTAAATGATGAAAAAAAAAACATGAGTTTTTTTGTTCTCAGTTTTTAGAACCATATGAATATAAGCCCGGGAATGGAATTAGCTCAAAGTGTTCTATTATTCATGTGGCCATGTGAACTTGGCCATGTGAAGGCCACTTGAACAAGGATAGACAGCCATCTTGTGTCTTTTCCTAGTATTTCATCTAATTTTTTATGCCAAAGTAGACTCCTGGTTAAAAAAATGTTTCAATCACGTTCACCTGTTGTCTGTCTTGATTTCACTGGAATATTGATATTTACCTCCATAATTAAAATAAATCACAATCACAATTAGTATTATTAATTATTATTAATCAGTGGTTTTACATTTTCTGGATAAAAGTTATTTTTAAAAATGAGTTTGTGATATTTATTTATTTATTTATTTATTTAAACATAGGACTGATATGCTAATTTATAAGATTGATATTAATAAATAGACTGATTATTAATTTTAATCAGGGCTAAGTAATAGTATTTTTCAGGAGCTACATGAGAAACTGGGAATGTTATAATGTAAAAATAAAAGATATGGTGCTGTACTTAACACAATGAGTATGTGAATACAAGTGAAAAAAGAAGGGTGAGTAGGCCCCAAAAATGAGGAGCTCAGATGTCTTAAAGAAGTTTGGAGTAAAGCTGTTGCTCCTTTGAATGAAAATAGAACATTTAGGTGGTTTAAGAATCTACCTGTCTTGCAAGAGGATATCTGGGGCAGCCAGGTCTCCATAATTAGAATTGGAGTTATTCATTCATTTATTCATTATCTCCCGCTTAGTCCTCTATTAGGGTCGCGGTGGGGTTCCCCATGCCCATCCAGGGGAGAACGTCTCGGGCGCTGGGCAGATAGACCCAGGACAGGGCGCCAATCCATCGCTGGGCACACACTCACTCACACAGACACACTCTATATGGGACAATTTTGAGAATTCAATTAACTTGTACCATGTGTTTGGACTGTGGGAGGAAACCGGAGAACCCGGAGGAAACCCACGCAGACACGGGGAGAACATGGAAACTCCACCCAGATGGGGATTCGAACCGGGAATCCCTAGTGCTGAGAGGCGAACGTGCTAACCACTAAGCCACCGTGCCGCCGAATTGGAGTTATTTTATTACTAAATGAGGTGACCCTAGTAGAGGATTAAGAGAAAGATGAATGAAATATATAAGCCTATTTTTACCACTAAGAAGTAAAAAATGGTCAAAGTAGGCTGTTTCATAAAATAATTCTGAGGTATTAATTATTTCAGTATTTCCGCTTAATCCTTTACCAGGGTCACTGTGGGTCTTGGGGGTCCCCAAGAAAGAACGTTTTGAGTGCTGGTCAGATACACCCAGGGCAGGGTGCCAATCCATCGATGGGCACACTGACTCACACAAACACAAGCACACACACACACACACACACACACACTCTCTATATGGGGCAATTTAGAACATTCAATTTACCTTAAATCCATGTCTTTGGAATGTGGGAGGAAACCAGAAAACCCAAAGGAAACCCACGCAAACAAGGGGAGAACATGGAAACTCCACTCAGATAAGGATTTGAGCCTGGATCCCCAGTGCTGAAAGGCAAAAGATGCTCACCCTAAGCCACCCATTGTGGGGCATATCCATACATCCATTATCTTCCGCTTTATCCTATATTAGGGTCGCGAGGGGGTTCCCCATGCCCATCCAGGGGACAACGTTTCGGGCGCAGGGCAGATACACCCAGGACAGGGTGCCAATCTATCGCTGGGCACACACACTCACTCACACAGACATGCACACATACACATTCTATAAGGGGCAATTTGGAGAATTGAATTGACTTGATCCAGTTTTTGGACTGTGGGAGGAAACCGGAGAACTCGCAGGAAACCCACGCGGACACGGGGAGAACATGGAAACTCCACCTAGATGGGGAATCGAACAGGGAATCACCGGCGAATGTGCTAACCAATAAGCCACCGTGGTGAGGCATATCGCCTTTAGCAATTTAGCAATAGCAAAGCATAATATATGGAGTGAACTGTGTTATCTATTATAGTTATTATAGTTGTATAAAACGACCGCATACTTCCAAAATCTTACGTTGTTACTCAGTTTTGATATTTTTTCGACGGTCCCTTATCAGACCAGCGGCTACTATAAATCGCAGATGACCACTGTTTTAGTTAGTTTAGGTCCAACAAACATAAATAGGCAATACAATATTCGGTTATTGTTTATTGTTTTTTTTTTATCAAGAGTACAACGATTCAGTTGTTTTCTCTTTTTTGGCTCTTTCGTGTGAAAGAGAAACCTGAAGCTTCGTGTAGCGAATTTCTAACTTTACCGCGGTTAACGCTCAGCCAGCGATGACGTCAGCGACGGAAGTAGGACATTCATGGATTCAGTCCCACATATCGAGTTCAACAAACACGACAGCACGGTTTTATCCTGGCTTCCATTTTTTATCGCGTGCAAAGTGCGTGAGGTTTTTTTTTCTTACTTTATGCTATTTAAAGTTTTGTATTGTTCAAGGGACCGGCTGCAGGACTTCAAGTAATAGGGGCTGCTTTCATACAAGGCTTGTTGGTTTGAAAAGCAGGTCATTCAACAAGCATTCAGCTCCTGCTCGCTTTCAAGAAATATCACGACGGTTGTCGGCGACTCTCGTGTTTTTGCCGATCTGCTTTTGTACAAACCTGTTTTTCTAGCTGGGAATCTCGGCGTGTAATTACGATTTCGAAGAAGAGGAAAGTGTTCGACCGACGCCAGATCAGATTTCCTGAAGTTTGTGTGTCTGCAGTTGTTTCACCTCGGACAGAGAAACGCAACATGGACCACCGCAAGGAAAAACAGCTAAAAGAGGGTTAGCCTCGCCTTTCTGCGGAAACTAAGGCAATTATTGCACAAGTCGAGGGGTTTTAAACGACACGAGGGCACCTACGTCGTAAAAGGAGCCAATAGGAAAACAAAGGATCGCGCAGGGCTTCTCTGGACTGTGATATGGAGCGCACAAAGCCGTGCTACTTGATCCAAATGTCGTCGTTTTGGAATCAGTGCCTTCTGCATGTGCTCATATTTCGACTTTGTTTTGCAGACTGCTTCCTTTCCTAGTAGCCGTGAGCTGGTTTTGTCTATAACGACGGATCTCGGTTATAAAAAGGCAACCTCTGGAAGTCTACGCGTTTCGATGCTATGTGAACTTATTGCCACTACTCAGTCTCACTAGAAGCTAGAAATGTCGCTGAATGGCTGGTGGATGCTTGCCCTGAATCTGATTCTGCTCAGATCCACCGATTCTGCGCTTCCCTCTGGCTGTAAATCGTACGATGAACGGCCGAAGACCGGGGGTCGGTCGGGGACGACGGACGGGAAGGTGGTGTGTAGCAACTTGGAGCTTCAACAGGTTCTCCCTGTCCACTTGTTTCCCAACAGAACGGTCACACTGTGAGTAGCAGTCCCCATCATATGATGCACTTTTGTAGCTGGATGCTGCTTGTAAACGGAGGAAAGTTCTTATAGGTAGTGCTTATCAAACATTTCGCTCTCATCAACCTCCTAATTATGATCTAGTACTAACTTGGAGAAAGATTATGAACTTTTAGTGCAGCAGTGCTGCTGTTGTTTCATTTAAATACCTCAGTGAAACTGCTGGAATAAAAATAATTCACCACCAAATAATACCTGCTCTGGGGTGGTACTATTAGAGAATGATATAAAGGGGACTAACACAGTATGTACTGTAGTCCACAAATACATGGACTACAATAATTGTAGAACTACAAAATCCATCTTTACATAACTGCAACAGATAACATAAGTGGAGCAAAAAGGAGGTGTGTCCGACTTTTTGACCTGTACTGTATTTATCATTACATGCTTTTTAATTCTCCAATTTATGAAATAAATCTGGCTAGAGTTGGTACTGCTCATAAATGAAGTAGCTAAGATATTTAACTTTATGTAGTACTTATTATTGAACTTTCTGGAAGGTTAACCTATTACAAATATTAATCAGTTTGCATCATGATGTTTATTTTTATTTTTTTGGGAAAGTTATTCCTGGGTTTTTGTAAGTTTCTGGTGAAATGACTAAAATTCTTTGCAAATTCCAGAATCGCCTTTACATCTTATATTGTTTATTACACACACATTCCAGCAGAAAAAAAACATTGGTTTTTTTTAGAGTTGACGAGCAGAGCAGAAGTTAGTGTCCAAGCAACCCAGCCAAGCTGGTACTGAATAAAGATGATGCTGGTTCTTTATTTAAGGAACATGGCACAAGGCCTGTTTCTGCACTTGGATATGTTACCGAGTCTTGAACTTATACTTGGCTCATGTGTTGTGACATGTTAAACCTGTCAAAAGTGCTCAGAATAAAAATATGGTATTGGTCAAGTCAGTATTTGATATTTTAACACGTGGAATGGAAGATGTATAAATACGTGCATAAAAAATCAGTGTTTTGAGTATAACTGTAAATACAGTTTTAAAAAGCACTGGTCCATCATCAGTTTTCATTTAAAACCTTATCACAAAATTTTACCTGTTGTCTGGGATATTACAGACTGCAGGCTTGTACATTCATGACCCATCATACGCACTACCTAAATATATTCTTAATTTCACTGTTGAAGGTGCAGACTAGGTGTCGTACATGCTGAACTCATGAAGTGTGTTGCCCTTAAAACAAATTATATATCCTCTTTATCTATTACTTGCATAATTTAAATCAGCTAGTAGGGTTCTGAGTGTGACGTCTAGACATACCAAAGAGAAAATAAAGTTCAATTGAATTCAATTGACTTGATCCACGTTTTTGGACTGTGGGAGGAAACTGGAGAACCCGGAGGAAACCCACGCAGACACGGGGAGAACATGGAAACTCCACCCAGATGGGGATTCGAACCGTGAATCCCTAGTGCTGAGAGGCGAACGTGCTAACCACTAAGCCACCGTGCCGCCTATTATTATTTTTATTATTATTATTATTATTTTTTTAATATCTCTATATTGTGTTGGACTGCTAATTGTATTTCTTCACCTGTTACTATAAGGAGGCTGGCAAGTCAATGATTATCAGTAAGTTATTGGTATTGGTTGATCCCCAAAGTTTAGTGATAAGATTTGGTTCTAAAAGAGAAGAATTAAAAATAGTGCATTTCTATTTGCATTGCCAGGTCACGCTAAGATGGCATTCTATATTTTTAAACGGAATGTTTATGGCAATGGTGTAACATTATATGAAAGGGAAATTTAAAAATCTCGTCCAGTGTTTGGTTCTCAGGAAAGTATAGCTACAGTGCAAATAAGCTGACAGTTAACTTGTCTCTGTTGTCTCAGTAGTGTGAGTCATATGACTGTTTAACTTGGTCTGAGTGTTTCAGCTGTGATTTAGTTTTTTATGGCCTGGAGGAAGACATTGAACACTGCTGCGTGGTTTTGTTCATGTTACTGCAATATCCCCAAAAAAACCACATATATGTTTCAACATTTGAATTCTTATGTAATGAAGTGTATGTGTGCGTGCATGTGTAGAGGTTTCAGAATTTATTAAGGAGTTCTGTAGCAAGATTAGAGTTGTGAAGCTGTTCTTTAACCGACTGCTTTGGGATTAGAATCTCTTGTATCTCATCATAAAAGACAGAAGGTTATATATTGCGGTTTGGGTTGGAGGAATTTTAGATGATTCTGCATGTTTTGCACACATAACACTGGTGATTAGGGGTGTTGATCACTGTCTACCGGTGCTAAGCCATCTTCACTACTCTTTGCAGTGGATACACCGTTAGACTATTCATTAGAGCTTTCTCTAGGGCACCATTCTATAGCGTACCAAAGTTCTATTGTGGTATTGATAGGTGTTTCTATCCACTTGAGTGTGTGTATATGTGTGTGTATGTGTATGTATGTGTTGGGCTATTGACATGAAAAGTTTCATTAAGGTACCAATTAATGTACACTTAGGACAAAACTAAATAATTTGTGTTTTAAAGTTTATAAATTAAGCAATGTATGTGTAATAAAGAAGAATCATACAGGTAAGTTATTAAAAACATGAAGTAAAGTAACACAAATAAAAACTGTCAGCGTCTGTGCAAATTATAAAAAGTATTAAACAAGCTAACAAAAATGTATTTAATGCATAGTAGAAAAGCCTTTTTTATTATTATATTTTTAATTTTATTTTTTTAGAAAAGCCATATTTTTCTTTAGAGAAACTAGTCACATGTATTGTTACAATTTGAATTTTACAATAAAATATGAAAGGGAAATGTCAGGGCATTTGTTTGTAAGCTGCATTTTAAGAAAATGTCATGCAGAAAGCTAATGATGACACTGAATCATGTCAATCTACCAAGGAATGGCCAAAGAAGGGTAAAATTAACATTTTGAAAAGTCACAATCCTAACCTAAATCTAATGAAATTGTTGAAAAAGTCCCAAAAGCTAGCAGTTCATGAAAGTCAACAAATTTAAAACAGTTTAAACTAAGCAATGTTCTAAAATACCTTCAAGCAAGTGTGCAAATCTTCTACACTTAGAATTACCAGAAACAATTTATTGGTGACTGTACTGAAAGCAAAGATTTACATTATTTTGCCATTTACAGTTTAAACGCACAATCATAATACTGAGCTTTACAGAGCATACGTACACCGTTCTCCGTCTCCTCCAATTAGTGAGTTTTAACAGTTCAACCAATTTTTACCACGGGGGCACCAGCACAGCGATTACTTCATGCTTTTAACCAAACTGAACTCCTCCACTCCTTTCTCTTCAGAGAAATCACAGGCTCTAAAATCAAGACAGGTGTCACTGCTTCCCATCTGCAGGATCCTCCCATCGGCCCATCAATCATGTTTGTCTTATTTGTTAGATTTGCTCCTTTTTGTCTACTAGGACTTTGAAAATATAATTTAAGTTTAGGTAAGGGTCCTCAAACATTTAAGCATCACTAGAGATTTAGCCACATATTCATTTTTTTTATCATATTTGCCATTTTCTCTTCTCTATTCAGATTTTTTATTTATTTTTTTTAATCTTTTTAGATAAAGATAAATAAATTTGTGCCACAGCATCTGCTCCGTCATTTTATGTGTCAGACCACTTTGTGGCTTAGTTGCTGACATCCTTAATGTTTATCATTTTGCTAACATGCCACTGACAGTTGAATGAACATTTAGTAGCATAAAAAAAAATTCATGACTGGACTTGTTACACATTTGGCATCTTATCACGGTAGACTGGAATTCACTCTGCTTTTTAGAGCGACCCATTCTTTCCCAAATGTTTGTAGAAGCAGTGTGTATGCCCAGGTGCATGGTTAATATATTGGCTATAATTTTATAATATTTAAAGGAAAATCTATTTTGAACTCCAATTTTAAATATGTATAGGACACTGAATATTTATCATCCCAGCAAAAAAAAAAAAAAATCATACCACAGTATGGCTTAATACTTAATACATTTGTAAAAATCAAAAACAATTAATTTATCCGCATGCAGAATAAGTCTGAATGGAATGGTAGTAAAGTCAGTAAATACGTATTTCCCTCTTCAAAATATACTAAATGACCAAATTATAGAACATAAATAAAAATATTTTTTTGGCACCTTTAATAAACCAGTCCGTCTGTAACAGACCGTATGTAAAACATCTTAATTAACTTAATTTCACAATCGGCCACCAGTGCAGAGACAGTTGGGGGAATGAAAATGAATTTAATAAGCCTGAAACACTGGTGTCTATTACAAACACTCGACGACAGACGTGAGTTCTAACAATGATCAAGTGCTAACTGGAGAAAGATGAGAGCTTGATACATTGAAGAAACACATGAAGAGCAGATTCACCTACAATATTTAAGAAAAAATAAACAAATTAATACAGACAAGCAGTGACCATTACAAAAATGGTACCATAAAGGAAAGAACAAAAAACAAAATCCATGTAGGAATGCAAAATGCTCTCCTTACATTAAATATAGTTATATACGCTGTTTCATTTGACCTAAACAGCTTTCCATACACGAGAGAGCAAGTGCTTTGAGTTTTTTTTCTGTCTGCACCTTACTGCAATGTTTGTTTGCTATGAATGAGCTCAAATGTTTAAAACTAAATAAAAACTGATGAACACTCATGTGCTTTTTACTCACTGTGGCAAGTTAACATGTTGAAATGAAAAAAAGAGACAGCATTAAATATCTTATTGTGCACTATAAATATATTTTTATACACTCACGGGCCACTTTATTAGGTACACCATTCTAGTAACGGGTTGGACCCCCTTTTGCCTTCCGAACTGCCTCAATTCTTCGTGGCATAGATTCAACAAGGTGCTGGAAGCATTCCTTAGAGAGTTTGGTCCATATTGACATGATGGCATCACACAGTTGCCGCAGATTTGTCGGCTGCACATCCATGATGCGAATTCCCCGTTCCATCACATCCCAAAGATGCTCCATTGGATTGAGATCTGGTGACTGTGGAGGCCATTTAAGTACAGTGAACTCATTGTCATGTTCAAGAAACCAGTCTGAGATGATTCCAGCTTTATGAAATGGCGCATTATCCTGCTGAAAGTAGCCATCAGATGTTGGGTACATTGTGGTCATAAAGGGATGGACATGGTCAGCAACAATACGGTAGGCTGTGGCGTTGCAACGATGCTCAATTGGTACCAAGGGGCCCAAAGAGTGCCAAGAATATATTCTCCACACCATGACACCACCACCACCTGCCTGGACCGTTGATACAAGGCAGGATGGATCCATGCTTTCATGTTGTTGACGCCAAATTCTGACCCTACCATCCGAATGTCGCAGCAGAAATCGAGACTCATCAGACCAGGCAACGTTTTTCCAATCTTCTATTGTCCAATTTCGATGAGCTTGTGCAAATTGTAGTCTCAGTTTCCTGTTCTTAGCTGAAAGGAGTGGCACCCGCTGTGGTCTTCTGCTGCTGTAGCCCATCTGCCTCAAAGTTCGACGTACTGTGCGTTCAGAGATGCTCTTCTGCCTACCTTGGTTGTAACGGGTGGCTATTTGAGTCACTGTTGCATTTCTATCAGCTCGAACCAGTCTGGCCATTCTCCTCTGACCTCTGGCATCAACAAGGCATTTTCGCCCACAGAACTGCCACTCACTGGATGTTTTTTCTTTTTTGGACCATTCTCTGTAAACCCTAGAGATGGTTGTGCGTGAAAATCCCAGTAGATCAGCAGTTTTTGAAATACTCAGACCAGCCCTTCTGGCACCAACAACCATGCCACGTTCAAAGGCACTCAAATTACCTTTCTTCCCCATACTGATGCTCAGTTTGAACTGCAGATTGTCTTGACCATGTCTACATGCCTAAATGCTCTGAGTTGCCGCCATGTGATTGGCTGATTAGAAATTAAGTGTTAACGAGCAGTTGGACAGGTGTACCTAATAAAGTGGTCGGTGAGTGTATATTTTTTTTACTTCAACTGGAAACGATTTACCAGTTTTGGTCAAATACATTTGGTTTCCGAATATTTGGTGCATAAATAATTTTGGCAATATAATTTACTCGTATTATGATGTTAAAGGTTGATTTATTCTGTGGTATTGTGCATTCTGGTGTGTCTAAAGTTTTTGATATTGCAAAATAATCTTAACTGTTCTTAACAAGTTTCTTATTTCCAATATGTGACATTGCTACGCTGATTTTGCTGAGTATAATGGAGTATTCAGGATAGTTTCTAAACATTTCCAGCATGACACCATTTTCATTTTTACCTAACAAGAGCTGACTTTATGTAATTGGCTGAGACTGCACTTTGCAATGATAGTGATGTAATATCGGGCGACATATTTGACTATGAAATATTTAACTGTCATTAACTATTGCTGTTTTTCTTGGCTGACCAGTTTTAGTGTCAGTTTAGTTTTTAGTGTCAGTGTGATCTCCTGTTTCTCAATGCTAGCTATATAATTCAAGATATGACATTGTTCTGTCATGTACAATACCAGTTACGAAAAGTTTGGACACACCTCCTTTTTTAAATTTATTGTCCGTCAGTTTCACTACCGTAAAGATGGACTTTGGTTTTGTAGTTAGACCCTAATAGCCCCACCACAGAGCAGGTATTATTTGGTTGTTGCATTTATTCTCAATCCAACAATATCACTGAGGTGCTTAAGTACAGTAGTGCTGCTGTAGTTTCATTTAAACCCCTCACCGCATCAGTGTCATTGCGGTACTGACAATAAACAATACATCACCCAAATATTCCTGTTTTGAAATGATCCTGACCAATAGAGAACAAAGAACCAACAAAAATATTATAGAAAGTACAGTACAGAAAGTACTTTTTTAGCACCTTGCCTATATTACCAGACACTATTTTTCTTCTACTTTCATAAATAAAACTTAATGATTTTTTTACACATTGGACCACATACAACCACAAAAGAAATTGTTTCATTTTACCATAAACATACAAACATGTAATAAAGCATGATTTCTTTTAAATAAATTGCTATTGCACATATATAAAGTGAAGCTATGTGCAATTATTTACATCAAAAGTCAGGTGTGGTCGCTGACATTTTTTCTTTAAGCTATGAAAATCTTTTAAACAGATAATATATACAATTAGACTAAGATCACACAGTCCTTTTACCCCACTCACATAACCACTGTTTCTACTGCCACAGCTTCAGTTTTAGCTCTTAGTTTTAGCCCTAGCTTTCAGTAATTACCATATTTGTTTTTACCATAATTATCTTATCTTTGGTTATGCCATATTTTAAATTTCTGTTAAAATGTGGGCGTAAATAGAATAGTTAAAAACAGCAGCAAAGGATCTTCCTGTGTACTTGTGCATTGACATATGTTTTATCGAAACGTATAATATAATATATAATAATATATATTTTTTCTACCTAAATGCTATTTTTGTTTGACTGAATTAGACAGTTTATTATACACATTCTTTATACTTTTTGAATTAAATTATTTAAATAATTTCATTAAAAATATTGTGACATATTTAATCATTTGTATGAAATTACTTTACAGGATCTTAAACGCCAATAAAATCCAAGAACTCCTGAATGGCTCTTTTCTTGGCTTGTCCATGCTTGAGAGGCTGTAAGTTAAGCACATTTGTTTTCTTAAAAAAAGTAATAAGTGAACTTGTGTATAATCTTAAACTGCTTTAATAAATACAAATTATTAAGGTATCAAGGAGTTGCTGGTTTCAACTTGGTTATTTGTAATCACAGGGTTTGTTCTTTGGTTGCATTTTACCATTTATTTGTTGACATGGCAACAAACTGTGTTCCCTGTTTCGGAGTTATTCCTGAATCTTTGCCTTAACTTGCACTATATGGTTATTTTTTTTTTTTATTTGGTAAAAGTTTTAGCCTTTTGTTTATTTGCTAAAAGTTTTAGCCCTTAGACAACAGCCATCCAAGTTTTAAGTTCTGTCCTTGTCGTCTTCATGCTAACATTTCTCTGTATTTTCTAAATCTTTTTACAATATTGTGTGTTTGAGATTTTCCATTTTTTTTCCTATTCAGTAATGTTGTTCTTCATTGTTAATCTGAGAAATCTTGTTACTTGTGTGCCCTGCTGTGATGTTTGTTATAGTTGCTCTGTTCTTTATTTTATTCTTTTAAAATATTTTTTTTGTCTCAAATGCTTGAAATGTACTTTAACAAATGATAAAATTTAAAAAGTGCTTTGGTGTCAAAAAAAAAAGAGTTGGGGTTAAACTAGAAAAAGATAACAGCGTAATTAAGAATGTTATTATTCAATATAGATTATTCTGTTATACTAATTTGGATGAACACCAAAACTTTACTAACAGTCATTCATTATCTTCCGCTTTATCCTATATAGGGTCGCGGGGGGGGGGGGGGGCCTCCCGGGGCCCCCCCCCCCCCCCCCCCCCCCCCCCCCCCCCCCCCCCCCCCCCCCCCCCCCCCCCCCCCCCCCCCCCCCCCCCCCCCCCCCCCCCCCCCCCCCCCCCCCTCCACCCAGATTCGAACCGGGAATCCCTATCGCTGAGAGGCAAATGTGCTAACCACTAAGCTGCCGTGCCGGCCCTTTACAAACATATTAAACATTTTTTTTAGCCAATTTGGATGAATAATTTCACCCGCCAAATATTCAGTGCATACTACTTATTTTATGTCTTCTGCACCCCCCTAAAACCCCAACCCCATAGAAACATACAGAATACTCAAAACATGGAACCTAAAACAACTCATAAACGTCGTTTGCTAGACCTTGATAACGAACTGGACACACGGACTGGAAGCAATCTATATGGCCCAGTGGAAAACTGGCCCAGGTTCATTATTCTGGAATCTGTACAACCTGATTATAGCCTAAACAAACTGTAACCATTCATAATCCAAAAAGCATTATGGGTATCGCTGGCACAGTTAAAGATGCAAAGAAACTCAGATCAGGACAGATCCTGATAGAATGCATCAAAAAGATACAATCTGAAAACCTGCTAAGTATTAAATAATTTGCCAACATCGAAACAAAAGCCTTCCCCCACCCAACACTTAATAGCTGTAAAGGCATAATTCGATGCAGAGACTTGTCGGACATGGAAGAAACCGAGATTGCTCAGGAATTGGCACCACAAGACGTAACAAACGTAAAACGAATTTTGATCAAAAAACAAGGTGAGCTGTGCAAAACAAACACATATAATCAAAGCAAAGACCCGAATGAAATAGAAACGAAAGAGGGTGGACACCACAGAACCAGAAGTCTCCCGCAGCAAGAGTAGAAATAAAACCCAACCCAAAAAAAACATATGAAGGCAAACCCAATAACAAATAATAAGGTTTATGGACAAACTATAACAAATTAACACGCTTAGCTCTCACAATCAAACCACTTGTAATCTGCCTTCAGGAAACCCAACTAACAACAAACAGTAAAACATATATAAAGGACTACGTAGCATACCACACATATGGCCCAAATATCGGCAGACCAGCAGGAGGAACCACCATATTCACAAGGAACACAGGTCATTGTGAAATCCCTGGAAATGAAAAGGCCGACAGACTGGCAAGAAAGGGATCAGCAACACAACCACAATATCCAAAACTTCTACCAACAGACGCTGCCCTTCTCTTTACACCATACACTAAAAATCTATGGCAAACAGAATGGAATGCTCAAACAAGAAATAAACTACAGGAAATAAGTCCCACCATACCTATCCAACGCAGATCACGACCTGAACACAGAACAGACCAGGTCACCATTCCCAGATGCTGAATTGGACACACCAGACTCACCCATGCACACCTGATAAAAGGAGAACCACCACCCACCTGTGAAACATGCAACAAACCCCTGACTATGAAACACCTATTAGTAGAATGCACTAGATATATACAGCACCGGCGCTCTACTAAAATACCACAGAGATTGAAGGAAGCACTGAAAGCCTACCTAAAAATTACCGGACTAAAGTTTCAAATACAAATTAAATTGGCATCGACATCTAGATGCATACCTAACCTCTCTTGCCCTGTAAATAACCAAAGAGTGTATGGCGCATTAAATAAACAAACAAACAAAACATTATGTTGGGCAGAAGACCCAGTACATAAAAAGCCATATCCGCAATCTTAATTCCTCCCCATTTTAACCACAACAAGCAGATTCTAAGCTTCAAAGACCTCAACAGAGAGCCAGGTGTGGTTTGAAATGGTCTTCCTATGGAAGTCTTGTGTGTGTGTGTGGGGGTGGGGGGGGGATTAGTTTGCATATCACTGCCAAAATATTAGTTATGAACTAAAACATAGCTATTGCACAGCTATTGTTTATGCCAAAAGAATAGTCTTATTATGTTAAAACTATAATACTAACCTATCCTAACCTTCTCTCCAACTCTTTGTTCTTTGGCAAAGTCAATGTCATGTGGTACAGTAGTGGTAATAATGTTTTTACTTTTCACTTTTGCATCTGGTATTTAATTAAACCATTTCATTGCATCTGGCTGGTTGTTTTTTCACATTGTGATTGTAGTTGTTAAACATGCCATATAGATAAAATTAAATGAATCTAATTTGTTTCCTGACTGTTTTTTTTTTTTTACAGAGACATAAGGAACAACTTGATATCATACATTGAACCTGGAGCTTTTCTTGGACTTACCTCTCTTAAAAGACTGTAAGTAAATCCAAATGTGCTGTGTGTATGCTGTTAACATCCCTAACTGAAGCTTAGTTTGAATGAATATAGTTTTTGTGTTTGTAATTACATGCTACAAGTTGTTGGATAATTTTGTATTTCACATGTAAAAGATATGTTGGTAGGATCATCTACTATTAGGAGTCTTAGTGTTTTATAATATAAGTGGCTATCACATTTTAAAATGTTTTAATTTTTAAAATATACATTTATTTTTTTCATCGGCTTTCTGTTCAAAATAACCTCAAGAGGGTTCCCTATGCCCATACATGGAGAAAAGTTTTGGGAACTGGGCAGATACTAGGGGTGCTAAAAGGATCTCGATTCATAGTCCTGGCGTTTCTGAAACGAATCAAAATGCCCAAAAATCGATTTAAAAAAAATGCATTTAAGTTTTTTTTTTGTTTTTGCCGCCCCCTCCCGGGTGTTCTGCAAATCGCTTTACGTATCCATTCGGCCACCGTACAGCAAGCTTGTTAGCCAGCTCCCGTTGTCTGAATGGTGTCCGCTAGCATGGAGCAGGGGGAGAGCGCAAATCGACTCGCCCCGTCATCGTTAAAAGCCAGTATTTGGGCACACTTTTTATTCTACTACAATGTCCCGGAAAAGAGAGAGCTCGACATGAGCGCAACTGTTTGCAAGGAGTGAAAAATGAAATTGAGGTACTTTGGAAATATGACAAATGCGCAAGCCCATTTTGCGCTAAAAGAAGTTGAAAATATGTATTTAAGGTTGTTTTGAAAATGTAACGAATGTTGGTGCAATATAGGTAAAAAAAAATGAATGAAGTATGTTTTTTATTTTTAATGATAAGTTTTAAAGATTTGCAAAATATACATTCACTATGACTGTAAAGTCATTTTAGTTTCGATTAAAGGCTAATGCACTATGGTAAACTTTTGTATTAATATATTTTGAATTATTGTTCATTGGTGGATGTTTTTTTTTCATGCAAGTAAAAACCAGGCAGCTCAGCTCATACCGGTAATTTAGCGCAATCCTAATTTTGTTTCAATATAAAATGATGCAAAAAGATTTGATACAGGAAGGAACCTGAAAGTAGTGTTTTAAATAAATGTTCTATTTGTTTACATTGTTGTTTCTTCTTGTCAATCACATAATTTAATCAAAATTTAAAGACAATTTGAATCGAAAATCGATTCTGAATCGAATCATGACCTCAAAATTCTGAATCGAATCGAATCGCCAGTTCTTATGTTTTTAGCCTTTTAAAGGAAACCGGAGAACTCAGAGAAAACATTCGTGGACACAAAGACATTCCACCCAGATCAGGAATCAAACCAGCTCTAAGAGTCTGCCCCTCATTAACACCATGCCGCCCCTCATAAACAATATAATTAACAAATTAATTTACTGTTATAATAAATGTATTTTATTATGACAGTTATATCATGTTTTAGAACATTGACGATAGACTCAAGTTAAAATTATGTTGCAAAATTTTCATTTCTTTTATCAGCCCTGTTGTTTTGAGGACACGTGCTCAAATGTGGCTAAATATAGCCATATCATTCACTTCTAAGCACGACAGTGACACACAAGCCCAAAATATTCCATGCATTGGAATAAAAAATGCTGTTGTATTAATAAAATATATTTTAATTGATGTGAATTTTAGACATGTTTACTTTCTATTTGCAGTGCAAAAATAGTACACCAGCAGCACTACACTCTTTCTTGACTTGGTATTCCAGTGGAATTTTTTCCTCATGTATTTCCCAACTCATCCCTAATGTTTAAAGGCAGCCACTGTTCTGCAATAAACATGCAGATGCCAGCTAATAAGAAACGTCATGTGATCTAGGTTGTTTCCTTTGAGCCAGAGTCACTGTCTGGAGGGCATAGTAAATTCATCCTGATGTCGATGTGTCACGTTAACTCTAGTAGTTTAATGCTGCCCCTCCTCCAAAAATGTTTAGTTCGTCACTGCTTGATTGTTTTTGTTCATCTTCTCAAATTAGTTTGAAACATTTTTACCCAACAATTTACTTAAATATGATTGTTACAGGTTAAATATATTTCAGTACAAGTCACTGACTCTAGCATACAGAACCATTTCTGGATCTTCCCCCTCCTACCTTTACTCCATCTTTTCAAAATGCACCCCGACCCGTTCACTTCGCTCCAGCGATGATCGCTGCCTGGCGATTCCACCTCACCGAGGAGCTAATTCGCACTCCGTGGCGTTCACCACTGCAAAATGGTGGAATGTTCTTCCCAACTCTGTCCGTAAGGCAGAATCACTAAACAGTTTTAAAAAAACTACTGAAGACGCATCTCTTTAACAAATACCTGTTGTAATAAAAAAAAATTAAATAAATTAAAAAAAAAAAAAAAAAAGGTGAGGGGGCGGGTGCCGCAGCATCGAATAACAATCAGGTTTGATGAATTTATAGTATAGTTGGTTTTCTTCATGGCTTCTGACTTGTGGTGTTCTCATTTGTATGTCGCTTTAGATAAAAGTGTCTGCTAAATGACTAAGTGTTAATGTAAATATATATATCAAATTGCAATATCAGTATTTGTATTTCTGCTGAGTAGTTTGTCATCATTTGTAATTGTTACTTTTTTTCGCCCCCACAGAGACTTGTCCAATAATCGTATTGGTTGCCTTAATGTGGAAATATTCAAGGGCCTCACCAACCTTGTCAGACTGTAAGTATATGTAATACTAAACTTAATACTAGGGATTCCCTGTTCGAATCCCCACCTGGGTGAAGTTTCCATGTTCTCCCCGTGTCCGCATGGGTTTCCTCCCACAGTCCAAAAACATGGATCAAGTCAATTGTGTTCTCCAAATTGCCCCGTATAGAGTGTGTTTGTGTGCGTGTATGTGTGTGTGAGTGTGTGCCCAGGGGTGGATTGGCGCCCTGTCCTGGGTGTATCTGCCCAGCGGTGTGCATCTTACTGTTGTACAAGCAAATTAACAAACCACTAACACAGAGCTGCATAAATCCATTTCCCTTCTAAAGTCCATTTATATCTGTAATATGATTCATTGTCCACATTGTTAGGGTGGAAAACTAAATAAATCATTAGGATTTATTGATTGCACTAGCACTAAATGATTGGCCTGAAACTAGCTTTATGCTTGTCTGGGTATTGTTTGCACACTGTGGTTCACCGTGTTTACGCTGACTGTAATGATCGACTACAGTTTGTTTGGATTAAACATAATTATGTACTACATTGCTGAATGTTCACATTTAAAATACATGTATTCATACCAATTTTCCCCAAATAAAATAAAACTCCTAGTACTTTTACTTAATTTACAAAATTTCACAACCTCATTAAACAATCAGCCATTTTACCCCAAATCCTGAAATGACAATAGATTAAACTAATCTTTGAAAATCTCAAGCAATTTAAATGACCTACAATAGCATTTTTTTGATACTACTTCATTTTAAGGACATTACATTTAATATTGTGTAATTTTAAAAACGATGCTTTAGTTGTATGCAAATTAAAACGATTAATTATAAAATAAATATTTTTGTAACTGAAATGTTGTTGTGAAAGCTGTGATGCTTTCTCATGAAAAAATAAGCTGTGAACTAGGAGTGCGAATCTTTGTGTCTGGAAATTCGATTCGATTCGATTCCGATTTCACAAAATCGATTTTCGATTCAGAAACGATTTTTTCAGTTCAAATGGTCTTTAAATTTTGTTTAAATTATGTGATTGACAAGATGAAACAAAAATGTAAACAAATAACATTTATTAAAAACAATACTTTCAGGTTCCTTCCTGTATCAAATCTTTTTGCATCATTTTATATTTATACAAAAAATAGGACTGCGCTAAATTAAAATGAGCAGTATTAGGTTAGCTTAGCTTACTGTTTTTTCTTACATAAACATCTATCAATGAACAAATAATTCTAAATATATTAATACCAAAGTTTACCATAGTGCATTAGCCTTTAATCAAAACTAAAATACAGACATACAGTCATAGTGCATTTATATTTTGCAAATCTTTAAAACTTTTACATTTAAAACATTTAAAATAAAGTCCATACTTCAGTCTATTTAACTATATTGCACATTCGCTACATTTTCAAAACTTAACCTTAAATATTTATTTTTTATTTTATATTTAAATTTATGTTCTCAGGGTGATGTCGCGCCAAACCGGCTCGCGCATTTGTCGTATTTCCAAAGTACCGCGATTTCATGTTACACTCGTTGTAAACAGTTGTCGAGCACTCTCTTTCTGGCTTTAAAAGCCAAACACTGCTCTCCTCCCACTTCATGCTTCCCACTAGCGTGAACTAGCATGCTAGTGAACTACAACGGGAGCGTGCTGTACGGTGGCTGAGCGGATACGTAATGCGATATGCAGTACGTACGGGAGGGAGGGGGTGCCAAAAATCGATTCTTGGGCATTATGAATCGATTCAGAATCGCCAGGACTACGAATCGTGATCCTTTGAAGAATCAATTTTTTTTCTACTGTATACACAGACTTTGGACTGTCCCAAAACATCCACATTTCATATTAATACCTTATCCAACATTTTGTTTGTTAGTTTGGTTAACCTAATTTAAGTTGTTGATTATTAATAATTTAGCACTTAATCTTAATTATTTGTTTATTGCATTTCATAACTTTCTCTAACTTAAACCAATCAAGCAGTAACCATTTAAACATGACTGTGAACAGAATTTTTCATTTGCATGTCTTTCACATGCAAACCCCAAATTAAGATACTTTCTGAAAGTGGAATTAAAAATAAAACTTGGTCTAATTAAATTACTGTAAATTTTCTTTATCAATAGTTACTTTTCTTGAAGGGTTTTTAAACTAGCAAGTTAACTAATAACCAGAAAAGTTCTCAAGATTAAGTGTATATATATAAAAAAAGACCACCACAGTCTTTGTCTTTACTAACATAGAAGTAGTCTATGTGCCAAAGATGAAACATGCCAATCAAAATGACAAATAACTATTTCTAATGTAATTGGTTTTGTTGTCACTGACCTTGCTATCAGTAATCTACATATGTAAAGGTGTTTTTAATACACCACAGCCACAGTCACAGAAGCAAAAATACAGCAGAGGAAATGACTACTAATAATTTCAACAAAACAAAAAAAAAAATCATTGCTTTTTCTCTGCCCTTCTTTCTAGAGTTGTATTCTACAAAAACCAAGTAATGGTCAAAAAAAAAAATACTACTGACTTTCACACACTGGCTGTAACTTTATTTAGCCTATGCTTTCCAGTACGCAAACATCTACACGTTATCTGTAAATTTCCTGTATGTAGTCTTAGTTGTTCATTGTACTTTGCTTGTATATACAAGAGATCCCATCAGTCCGCAGCTTGTACATTGCTTGCATATACCAGGGAGATACCATCAGTGGGAGGAAATTTCCTTGTGTGTGTACTCATACTCTCCAATAAATCAAATTCTAATTCTGATGTAGAGGAATATTTTTGTACTTTGGAGTCACATATGCTGCCCTTTTCTCTGGAACTCAGCAGGACAATGCTAGGTGACATTTGGCATAATTTACAACAGTATGGCTTTGTAGATTGACTATGCATGCTTGACGGGCATTCTTGCAGTTCTTTTGTCTCCATGTTTGGTATGTCGCAGGGAGAATTTGACAATGTCAACCACAGACTGTTGGGCAGGACAAATCCTAAATTATAGTATATTTAATTTCCAAATGAGTGTAATAAAAAAAAGGTTGACATGACCCTGTAGTATTCATGCTTTTGTTCTTTGTGTGTTACTGGCATGAATTTAAGTATATAATTGCAAAAATATTAATGTTTTTCCTTTGATATGTTAATTGATGGGCAAGCACGGTGGCTTAGTGGTTAGCACATTCGCCTCTCAGCGCTAGAGATTCCTGGTTCGAATCCCCATCTGGGTGGAGTTTCCATGTTCTCCCTGTGTCTGTTTTGTTTCCTCCGGGTTCTCCGGTTTCCTCCCACAGTCCAAAAAAAACATGGATCAAGTCAATTGAATTCTCAAAAAATTGCCCCATATAGAGTGTGTCTGTGTGAGTAAGTGTGTGCCCAGCAATGGATTGGCGCCCTGTCCTGGGTCTATCTGCCCAGCGCCTGAAACGTTCTTCCCTGGATGGGCATAAGGAACTCCACTGTGACCCTAATAGAGGATAAAGCGGGAGATAATGAATGAATGAATGTTAATTGATTCTATTTGGAAGATTTAGAGTTCAGAAATGAGTCTGAAACCAACACATCCCTCGTTTTGCAGTAGTAAGATTGAGAGAGCTCTTTGCTCACCTTGATGATGAGAAATGTTTTTATAGACCAGCTAAAATTAATTTGCACATTTGCGATTTCCATTGCTTTTTGCACCTTCTTTTTTGTGTTTAATCTCATTTCTCTTTCCTGCTCTTAATTTATGGACCTATTTGGTTTTTATTGCTTTCTGTGTGTAAATTACTTGGGTTCTTTAAAAATTCCATGTCATTACGCCCTATCAGAAACATTATTACTGAGAAATATGTTGACGCATTGTATACTTATTTTTCTTGGTTTGTGTGTGTGTGTAATGAAATGTAACTAATAATGGGTAATCTGATTTAATGGAAAATATTCAAGGACCCAAACAGACTGTAGTCTTTACTTCTGTATTCACAGAATATGTATTACTGAACATGCATGCTAATTAAAGATAAGTTGTTTTCAAAGAATTTTGCCATTTAATTGTCACAATTTAGCTGTGCTTTTGTTTCAGAAACCTTACAGGAAACTTGTTCTCGTCATTGTCACCAGGGATATTTGACAGCGTTGTCTCTTTAAAAGCACTGTAAGTACAACTTATACCACTAAAGCGTTTTTTTTGGGGGAACTACTTTTCATATTAGTATTGAAAACATCTGTAAGTTATACATTTTGATTAATGTACTTTGATGTTTTTTGCAAAACCCCTCATTAAAAACATAAAAAAGCATTTTATAAAAACAAACAGGCGGGAAGAACTAAGTATTTAAAACTGTCTTGGAAAAAATACATTATTACATATTGTCATTTTTTGTGAACTGTGGTTTAAATTATCTGTTTTTGTGTGGTAGGGAGTTTCAGAGCCCGTATTTACTGTGCGACTGTAACATGCAATGGCTTGTGCATTGGACCAAAAAGAAGGGGATAGCAGTAAAAGATACACGCTGCTCTTACCCCCGCTCCCTTCTTGGCCAACTCATAACCTCCATTAAACCAGAAATACTCACCTGTGGTAAGAATTTAAATATGCAATTCTTTCTGGGTATAAAGCAGAGGTTGGCTATATAGCCTAAATTTTAGGACACTTTTGTATTACGAAGGACCATTTCAGTTTTATTTTTGGTCTACATCAACTGTCTACTAAACTACTGTTAAACACAGTTTTTTTTTTATTATTTAGAACTAATCTACATCAGTTCAGATGTAGTTAACATCAGTGTTAAGATAAAGACTAATTCCATTTCTCTCATTCTTATCACATGCTTTTGTTAGGAAGTTAAAACAGGTGTGTTATTCTACCATATTTAGTTCAATTATATCTGTTATCTGCCATATATAGTACAATTTTGAAATTTACAAATCATGTGCTGAGCATCAAACTTCAAATGAGTTACCAAGGACATGTACAGCTGTTAAAAGAAACATTGTGAGAGCTTTAAATAAAGGTCAAAAGCTGCAGCCTCTGTTTATAGCAGCAAAATTAATTCAGAACATTTTTCTGTCAGTTTACACAAAAATACATAGAAATGAATTGTAAGGATCTGAATCATGCGGCCAAATAATATCCAATAACATACTACCAACTCGAAGGACCTCATTAATGAGAAAATTGGAGGGGTTAACTTTGTCAATTACAGGCACTTTAACCCAATTAATTATGAATTTCACTTCTTGCCATGGAGACTGAAGTAAGAAAACACTTAAAAGGGCTGTAATGGAAGGCTTCAAAAGTCATTTATGCTATTTATACAGTTCTTCTCTGCTAAAACACAATGGTATACAAACTCTTATTGATGTTTTGTGATTTGGCGATCAAATGAAATCCTTATTTATGGTTTGTTTATTGGTCTACTATTCTTAAAGCAATTAATCGCAAGAGGGCTGCTACTCTACATGTGTACCTAATAACACCTCTTTCCCATGATTTATTTACAGTAATGCCCAACCTTGAACTAACTTTTTATAAACCACACTATATTAAAAAGACAAGGGTTACTATATAAATGCTTTTATTTAAAGCTGGTCTTCCGCGACAAGAACCGAAAGTTTCCGGTTTCTCTAACAATTAAGTACAGAACGCAGTTTATAAAAACATTAAAAAAAAAAAAAAGTATTGTATATCATTCATTGATACGAATGTGAAGCGATCTGAGGTGTATGTTATTGTCAATAAAGTCACAGCTGAACAAATTTTAGGACCGGAACTACCCGTTTTATAATATTGAATAATATTTGTTTCTTGACTAATTCAAACCAGTTGATCCACTGCATTATTTTTATTTTGTCAGATGCACCTCTGGAACTTCCCTCTTTCCAGATGACACCGTCCCAGCATCAGATTGTTTTTCAAGGCGACAGTTTGCCCTTTCAATGCATGGCGTCATTTGTGGATGAGAACATGCAGGTACTATGGTACCAGGATGGCAAGATGGTAGAGCCTGATGCTTCCCAGGGCATCTATATAGAAAAGAGCATGGTGCAAAACTGCTCACTTATTGCTAGGTAACAAGCTTAAAGTCACTTAATTTCATTTTTTAAATTGAATTTTATTTCATTTAGGTATTGCAAAAATGCAATAAAGAATAATAATTAAAATGAAAATATTTAGAGTATTAATCTGTTCCATCAATTGCCAGTGTAGTAACAGATATTAAATGTTTAGCTTTTAGATAGATAGGAATTATAAGAGCGCTTTAAGATGTGGCCACACATAAATAAGAAACATGTCCCATATGATATTGGTAGTAAATAATTGTAAGTATAGTTTGCCACTTTGAGATGGACTAGTCATAAAAGGTCCTAAGCCAGTTGCTGTTAGAACGACCCCCATCTTCCTGCAAGCCATAATAATTAGCTTAACTGACCCTCCTACTGTCTTTTACTGAGGAAAAGAATTAGCCTCCTTTTTTGTTAGTGTATTTACATAAAATGTTCAGCAATTTTGGAACAGAATAATGGAATATATATTTCTTTAATTCTTCACTTTCCAACATGTTAATTTCCAGTGTATAATCTGTAGTTTGACATGTGACTTAGTGCTTGTAAACATTTAACTGGCATGATTTAACCCATGATATTTTTAAATTAATTTATTAATTTTCTTTTTTTTTCATGTTTTTAAAGACTTTTACTATACTGTACTTAGTTTTAACTGTAACTATGGTGGAACTACTGTGGAATGTAGACAATTAATAAATTAACAAATGTTAATTCACACTTCTCTCTAATAGTTAAACAATTTTACTTTTTCACATGAAAATTGTATTTTAAACATCATTAAGGCCCACAAGGTCCCAGAATTTTGTTAGCTGCAAACTCAATAATGGGTTCCTTAATGTCCTTATTTTATTTAGACAATGTGTTTTTTTTGTAGATAGTTAAAGTGTTTGTGCATTCACTTTATACTGAATAATGGTGAGGTCTGAATAAGTTTCCACTCGACCCGTTCTATTTTTAGTTAACATGAATTTTAATCAGACCAAGTAGTTGCTACTTTGATTTTAAAAAAAATTAAAAGCAGCACTTTTTTTCACCTTTTCTTTTTCAGTGCTCTTACAATAGCCAACATCCAACCAGGGTTCACTGGAGATTGGGAGTGTCGAGTGCGTACCAGCCGAGGAAACAACACTCGCACAGTGCACATTGTGGTTCTAGAGAGCTCTGCTAAATACTGCACCCCAGAAATGGTTTCCAACAACAAGGGAGAGTACAGGTGAGGTTTTTTAGAAAACTTAACAAATGCAAAGTAAATAAGGAGGCACTTGCATAGAAATGTTTTGGATTTGCCAGTGCAATATAAATTTCTTATAAATCTGAATTTTATTAGTCATAGCTTAATTCTGTGTGTGCAGATGGCCTCGGACACTGGCAGGCATCATGGCGTTTCTGCCCTGTGCACGTCAGGTATTGGGCACCAGCATTTACTCGGGAAGCTCACCTGAGGACCGCCGTGCAAGGAGAAGGTGTGATCGTAGTGGCCACTGGGCTGAAGAAGACTACTCGCGCTGCGAGTACATAAAGGACACTACCCGTGTGCTTCACATCGTAAACCAGGTGTTTGTTCTTTGTAAATTATCTGATGTTTTATATGCTATTACTACACCCATTTTTAGAATGCACAAAAATATGATTTAAGTTCATTTTAAGGTTAGGGTCCTAAATGTAAAAACATAAAATTGTGGTGAACAGTAAATCAAACAAAGCAAAATTTTAATTAGTTAATACACAGACACACACAGGTGCAGTGATTTTATGAACTATATTATTTTTTAAGGTAATTTTACATTCTCACATATTTTCCCTTTGCGCTCAAAAGTTCCTGTGTCAGAAGTCCCACCATTTTAATAATGCATTACAGTGGCTGTGTCTACAATTTCTTACCACTTGCTACATGGTAGGCAAAAGCAGTAGTTGAGAATGGCTTGAATGTCCTAATCAAGCATGTGCACAGATAGAAGCATGTGCACACCCTTAATGGTGTTCAAACACCTGACCTTTTGCCCTGGAGAAGAACAATGGCCTTTCTGTTGGAGCCCATTTTTTTCTTCATATATCTATATTTAAAAATAAAAATGACCCACTCTGTCATCAAAAAAAGTCACTTATAAAATCCTGCCTTCAAGCCTTGAGTTGTGAAAAATTGATCATCCCATTATTGCTGAAATACTACCAAAAGTCAGCATTCTGAGTGAACTAAGGTGCCAGGTAGCCTTCTGATGGACACCTGGTCATTGTGGGTTTTCAGGAAATGAATTAGCAGTCAAACTCTCCAAAAAAGCATTAACAAAAGATCATCAATTTCTCAATTGCGTCTTTGGATACATTTTAAGTTATAAAGACCGTCATTTTATTCAAATGACAAGAAGAGTGGGACCAAGAGCTTAGCAATAAACTGCATGAAATTCATCCACTGTAAAAAAAATAAATAAATAAAAAGGGGGGGGGGGACAATCCACAAGCACTGCACTTTTTATTTATTTATTTTTTAAAATAGCATTTATTAATGTAGAAATTTCTTGTTTTTATAGATGGCTTTAAACCTGACCAATGCAGTACATACTGCACAGCAGCTCCTGGCATACACCATGGAGGCTCATACTTTTTCTGACAAGGTAGATGTGATCTTTGTGGCTGAAATGATCGAGAAGATCGGGACATTTGCTGAAAAGTATAAAGAGGTGGGCCAACTAGTAGAGAACCGCTACTTAAATCAGATTATTTAAGAGAAATTATAATAAATACATTGACTAAACTAGTGCAAAGTTGCTTTGACAGCATTTTAATCTTCTTTTTCTGTGCTTCACTTTCTTATTTAGAATATTTAGATAATATTCATAATACATATTTTTTGTATGTAATAATAAAAATAAAGTTTCCATTCAGAGAAAAGGTTATCACATTTAATTTATATTGTTACTGATGCCAATTCTCTCATTCAAGTTTACTTAATAAAAACAATTTATATCACTGTATGAAGTTTAAATAAAAGCCTAAACCTTTGAAGTCAGTGTTAAACTAATGACTTAGCTTTAAACAAGCATTTTCTGTTGCTATCAGTAATTCACCACATCACCTTTAAAAAAGAACAAAGCTTGTTTTCTATAAGCCAGTTCATGGAGAAAGTTGCATGACTGAATGAGAAGATCAAAGCTGAGGGATTTGGTAGACAGCCATAGTGGAATGTTTAACTACTGCATTGGTGTTTGATTTTATCGCTTGAGAGAGAAATGTCATTGTGTATCACCTGCACATATTTCTTCTATGCAACATTTAAGTATGAATGTGTGAATGTATAGAATCTAATTCAGGATTCACATACCATTATTTTTAGGCGTTATCTTCAGAGCATTTTGTTTTTTAGTGTGTTGAACTAAATATGATAATCATTATAATGATGATAAAAATTTTCTCCGATTTAATTTAGTCCTTTACATGGCTTGATTATTTCCAGTGTAATGTAATGTGTTTTGTGGTAGTGTTACTCTCTGTTATCATCATGGTCTAGGTATACTATAGCATAATAAGTTCTTCACCAGGTACTGCAATATTCTCAAACAACCTTTGTGTGCCAGTTAGGGGATGTGATGGTGGACATCTCCAGTAACTTGATGCGGGCTGATGAACGAGTATTGTGGATGGCGCAGAAGGAGGCCAGAGCTTGCTCAAGGATTGTTGAGACTCTGCAGAGAATCGCAGTACTCCGACTGGCTAGCGGATCCTATTACACTGTAAATGGAACACCCTTACAGAGTCAACAATTACAATTATTATTTAAGGCTAATTTCGCTTATTTAATGTTAACTAGAATTTGATGTAATAAAAAGATTTAAAATTTTGCTATTAATTAGCTTCCTTTTTGTCATGCTTACTTCAACAGAACTCCCGCAACATTGCTGTTGAGGCACATGTGATCAAGGCCAGTAACTTTAACGGCATGACCTGCACCTTATTTCAAAAGATGGCACCAGAACACCTTGTGAATTCTTACTATGGGTCATCACAATCTGAAAATAGCCAAGAAGTCCAACTTAGCTTTAAATGCAATGTTTCCAGCAATCTCTCTGCTCTGGCATTAAAGGTATTATGCTGTCATTTTACTGTTTATGATATTTGTATATGTATATTAATAAATTATTTGCTTCATGTACTTATGTGATAATGAGACTGTAAAAAATACACCCAAGAATATGGGGTATTCTTATGGGGGTACAATATCAACTTTAAAAAGTAATTTGTTTACTCTTTGCTCCTTGTTTTGTTCAGAACACAGTAGTGGAGGCATCAGTGCAGCTGCCCTCCACAATTTTCTCCTCTGTGCTTGGTTCGGGTCAAGCTGATGATGGCATCTATAAGATTCAGCTCCTGGCTTTTCGCAATGCTAAACTCTTCCCATTTACTGGAAACTCAACCAAAAGGAGAAGCATAGTCACCCCTGTGATCCTGACAAAGATTGGTAAATGACACAGTCCCAAGCTTAACTGATCTAACCTGCATTTATGATTCTGCTTTATGCAATGGAGAGTGGTTATACTGAATCCCCACAATTGTTTTTACGTGGTTGGAAGCATACACTGAATTGTCTGAAGTGCTTGATTTTCTTGTTCGCAATAGCCTTTACTTTTGTGATGGTGCAGGCCACAAAAAATTAAAATATAAAAATTGTTAAATTTACACCCAATTTTTATACCACATCTGCATGCTTCATCTCCAGATGTTCCTCTTAACAACCTTGAGTCTCAATAAAGTTTTTTCAGTAGCTAATTTTGTCTAAGCTGAAAAACCTGAAAAAGATCCAAAACTAAAAGTAAAAAATCTTTATCTAAAAATATAAAATAAATTTAAAAAATAAAAATAAGACACATTTCATATAAATATAAAATACACATTTAATTTTTTTTCCACTTACTTTTATGTTGAGAACATTTTTTTATTTATTAAAGATCATAACCTAATCTTTTGTTTTTTTCAAATGAACAAAATCTTTGGTCCTAAATTAATGCCACTTGGTCTTTATGCACTTAACAACCAAATATTCTGTTGTTGTCATCTGATGCTTAAAAAGTCATAAAGTTCAGTAAATACAGCCTTATATAAAGTTCAAAGATCATCCCTTCATTTATCATCAAAAAAATAAGGCAAATTGTCTAAAAAAAATAAGTAGCAGATATTTTGGCCCTGTCCTGCTCCTTTCGTGTAACATCCTCTATCTCCATGATCTCGAAAGTGTGCTGGCAGTCATTCTTACAGTAGCACATATGTATAGGTTGTGTACATGTGCAAATAGATTTAGCTTAATTAGATCTTTATTCACTTCCAAGCCAAACATTTTATCCCTGCTTGCTTTGTTTTGCTCTGTTGCAAGTTGAGCCAGTCTCATTTGCACCACTGCACCTTAGAATTTGTGCACAAATCTTTTTTTTTTTATTAATTAATATATATTTTTTATTTGGTGTCTCTGCTTTTATGAAACATTTCTAATTTGAACTTAAACATGTGTTCCCTCACTGGTACTCAAATCTATGTAGTCTATGGGTATGAATAATACCAGTGGTGATGAGTGAGTTAACACCATAACAGGTAACAAAATAGTTAATTAAGTTGTTAAAATTCCAAATTGCTATATGTTCTAAATTCATCAAAATTGCCTTCTGTGTTATAAATATTTCTGATTTTTTTTGTGGCTCTGCAGATGGTGTTTCCCTGCAGACTCTGAGCAGTCGAGTGAATGTGACTTTGCGGCGCTTCATGCAGGGTTCAGACCCTGTTGCAGCGCGCTGGGATTTTTCAGCACAGGAGGGCCAGGGGAACTGGAAAACAGATGGCTGCATCATTCTCCAGCATGACGCCAATTTTACCACTCTCTCCTGCCACACCTTCAGTAACTATGCCTTGCTAATGGTAAGCAATAGGTTACTTATGGTTTCAACAAAAATAGTATAGCATCACAGATTATTATTGACTTCTTATTGGTTTGGAATGTCTGATAATTTTTTTGGTATCGCATTGGCTACAAGGTGCACATGTCGGTTTAGTGTAACGTTGCCACAATAATGTTCATTATGGATGATTGTTGCCTGTTGCAACTTAGGAGTAAATGTCTTAACACGTGTCTATCAATGTATTCAACAGGATCTGAGTACAACTGAACCCATCATGCACATCTTTAAGGCTCTCCATCCAGTCATCTACGTCACAGTTATCATACTTGCATTCTTTCTGCTGACCATCATCATCAGCTACATTTACCATCACAAGTAAGAAATTACATTTACATCACTTCAGAATTACAACCACCAACCTATCTATCAATAATGAAAGACAACAGTAAGAGCAGAAAATGAGAATAGCATTTATGACTTGTACTAGAATCGGTTTTACTAGAAGAATTATAAATATATAACTGGTGACTAAGTCACAAGTGGTAGTGTTTATTAAAACTTAGTGTCCTGTTTGTCTGTAATTTGACTCTTTTTGCTAAATACCAGCCATTGGTCCAACTAATAATGTTTTGTGTTTTTAGGTCTGTGTGTATCAGCAAAAAGTGTTGGCACATGCTGGTTAACCTGTGTCTGCATATTCTTCTAACTTGTGCTGCATTTGCTGGAGGCATCAACCAGACTCGCTATGCCAGTGTTTGTCAAGCGGTAGGAGCAACCTCATTTTTCCCATTTTCCCATTGTATTTATTCCATATTTGTAAGACTTTTCAATGTTTCAGCTTTTTTTAAGTTTATATTCAATTAAAGCATGGAAGTGAAGTCTGTATTGTTGTTTATAAATAGTTTCTCTTTTGTGATGTGATTTTTAAGGTGGGCATAGTGTTGCATTATTCCACACTGGCTACTGCTTTATGGTCAGGCGTCACTGCTCGAAACATCTACAAGCAGGTCACTCACAAAACCAAACAATATGAAGAACTGGATGAGCCTCCTCCTCCACCTAGACCCATGTTAAGGTAAGAGGCATTTCAGACACCATAAAATGTGTAGTAATGAAATGCATTTATTTATTTGCCTGTTGAGAGCTTGGTTTTACTAGTTAGTATGGATATTCTTGCATGATTATGACTTGAATACTTTAAAAAAAGAAAATGTACCTTTGCTCTCTAGAGCCCCCTAGAGTTGCAGAGTGTATTTTATATCTAGAGCACAAAATAAATACAGATCATACCAAATCTTTTAGCGTCATAACCATTGCATATCTTTTAAAATGCATTTTATGTTTTTACTTTGCTTTCAAGCATATAAAAAAATCCAAAAGTTAATCATTGAGTTGATCTTTAAATCTTAGTTATGTTTCGAATGTTCAAAATGTTCTAAGCTTATTTTTCAATCCAGTCATTACTAAATCCATTATTTTTTAAATTTTATGGTTTTTCATAATAGGACATTAACATTTACAAGGTTTTAAAACCTGGTGAACAAAACAACAAATAAACAACACATGACCAATAACAGCAATGTCTTTTTTTTTTTAAACAAACAAAAATAACGTAATTGAATTGTTTTTTTTAACAGTTTCTTCCATCATTCTCAAGGAATTGTGCCTAGCTTGTCTTTTCAATGTTGCTTTAGTTTATTTAAGTTTATTTATTTATGCACAGGTCTTTTAAGGTATCAGAATATAATTGAACAGATATCAATTTATATATGTTGGGTATGTCTCTTAATCAATTTATTTCTAGTTTTTGTGTTGTCTTTTTGTGTAAAGGGGTTTTCCTCTATAAGTACAGAAAAAGCACTTTCATATATAATAAAACTTAATCATCAGCCTCCAGAATAATTTTTGAGCCACTCAATAGCCATTTTTCCTGACACTTATTTTCTTATTTGTTCCAGGTTTTACCTAATAGGTGGAGGAATACCAATAATTGTTTGTGGAATTACTGCAGCAGCCAACATCAAGAATTATGGCAGTCGACCTAGTGCACCATAGTAAGTACTGTTCAGAAAATAAGCTCAGTTCATCTGTTATCTGTCTAGATTTAAATTAATTGACAAAGTTGTTATTTATATTACATACACTCAAAAGTACTGGTGGTACCAAGTGTCAAAGTGTAATGTGAGTTCTTTCTGCGAAAACATGGGACAACATATCCTAGACCTGTCTGCCAGAATTTAATAATTTGTGTCAATTCATTTCTTATTAGTGAAAACAAAGTTTATATAGTGTCACGGTGGCTAAGTGATTTGCACATTCGCCTCTCAGCACTAGGGATTCCCTGTTCGAATCCACATCTGGGTGGAGTTTCCATGTTCTCCCCGTGTCCGTGTGGGTCCAAAAACATGGATCAAGGTGAATTGAATTCTCCAAATTGCCCCATATAGTGTGTATGTGTGAGTGAGTGTGTGCCCAGCGATGGATTGGCGCCTTGTCCTGGGTGTATCTGCCCAGCGCCCAAAACGTTGTCCCCTGGATGGGCATGAGACCCCCCCCCCCCCGCGACTCTAATATATGATAAAGTGGAAGATAATGAATGAATGAATGAAAGTTTATATATATTTAAATTTGTCCTACTAAAAATGATTGAATTGTAATTAATGTAAGGTTCGAAGATTCCAGAACAGATGACATCATAAAGTAAATAAATGAAAAAAGAAAACTAATAAATGTTTTTTACCTAGTTTGATTAGATTTTGCAGAATATAAACTGTTACTCTGCTTTAACAATCTTTAATGAATGCTTGTTGTTTTCTCAGCTGTTGGATGACTTGGGAACCCAGTCTGGGTGCATTCTATGGCCCAGCTGCTTTCATCATATTTGTGGACTGCATGTACTTCTTGAGTATCCTGCTTCAGCTGCGGCGGCACCCAGAGAGGCGCTTTGAGCTGAAGGAGCAGCCAGAGGAGCAACAGCGCCTATCTGCAGCTGAAATTGCTGGGGCTTCCTCGGCTACAGATGCATCTGGACCTGTAGACCCATCAGCTCTGGAGAACGAGCACACATTTTTGGCGCAACTGATTGGTATCGCTGGAACGCTGGCTCTTTTCATGTTGTTGTGGCTGTTTGGTGCCTTGGCTGTTTCTCAGGAGCATCCTTTGGATTTGGCATTCTCCTGCCTTTTTGGTGTGACTGCTTTAGCACTGGGAGCTTTCCTTATGGGCCATCACTGCATTACACGGCAAGACATTCGCCACCAGTGGGCACAGACCTGTGGCCTTAGAGACCAGCGTTACACCATGCAAATGGATGCCCTTTTAGCACCTATCCCAGAAACTGCTCTGAATGGGTCTACAACTACGGGAAATGACGTGGCAGGGCGTTGTCATGCCAGTGGCACGGAGTCATCGTGTACCAATAAGAGTGCTCCTAGTGTACGCAACACCGCCCAAGGTTGCAAGCTGACCAATTTGCAGGTGGAAGCAGCTCAGTGCAAAACAATTTCCTCACCAGCCAATGGAGCTGGCTTATTGGACAACAGCTTAACAGAGCACTCTTTGGACAATGAGATCAAAATGCATGTCACACCAATCGAAGTTCAGTACCGACCCAATGTGAGCAGTAATGGACCACCTGGAATAGTAAATACCAACCCTAACCTCAATGGACATTCAGTTCGTCACCACAAGAACCGAGCAAGAACTCATCGTGCCAGCCGACTCACAGTTCTGCGCGAGTATGCCTATGATGTGCCTACTAGTGTGGAGGGCAGTGAGCACAGTACCCCTCAACGACGGCCACATCACGAGAGCTTACAGGCTCGTAATAGCCGGCGTGCAGCATACCTGGCTTATCGTGAGAGGCAGCAAAGCCAGGTCCAGCAAGACAGCAGTGATGCCAGTACCAGCTTGCCCCGTCGCACCCGCCACTATGACAGGGGAGTGAATAAAAGTACCAGTAGCAATAGCCTTGGGGGCAGCCGTCTCCGGAACAGTCTGGGCAATGGCATTAACAGCGGGGCCATTAGCAGTCCAAGTAATGGTGTTAGTAATGGGTGTGTAGCAGTGGATGAGGCAGAGACTGAAATATTTAACACAGCTAAAGACTGCCCCAAGCAAACACTCCATGTTGAAGTGGAGGTGCAACCCAAGTCCTACGGTCTCAACTTGGCTTCGGAAAACGGATCTTCTAAAAGTCCAGACAGGCAGCAGAATTTGTCTTGTCTTAATACAGAGGGTTCAGCCATCATTAAGACTGGCCTATGGAAACATGAAACGACAGTGTAGCAGTGCTTCCTCCAGTTACTGCCGCTAACAATTTTTTTTATGTAACTGTGAATTTAAAAAAAAATTTTTTTTGATATCTGCAGTATAATTTTAATGTGTGTGTGGAGAATTTGTAAAGAAATGTACACCACCTACCACAGAAAATCTACAAATGCTCTATTTTTTAATAATTGATATCTTTTTCATAAGTATGCATAATTTTTTATTATACAGTGCAGATGCTTACATCCCATGGAAACCTTAATTTTTTTGTCATAGTTATTTTTATGTGCATTTGTTAGATACAAATTTTATTAAGGTATTTAGGTTCATATACATATATATGAAACAAATACTATAAAATTATTATTAAGCAGTTCTGTGCCAATTGATGGATATAACCGTGTTTTCAGTGTCCAAATTATAAACCTTATAAGAAGCAGATATTAGAATATCGACTGTTTGGTACCTGCAAAATAATGTTATGAGGTTTTATGCGTTAATTGAATATATTGGTGCAACTGTAGTGCCAATTATAATGGCTATAACAAAAGATTAAAAAAAAATAAATGATGAGGCTTCACATGATGTCATGTATGTATTGTTTATTTTGGTAAGATGGATGCTTTATTAAGACTTTTGGCAGAATTTATATTAGCTTAACTACAGTGGGTTGCAAAAGTATTCATACCCCTTGAACTTTTCCATATTTTGTCACATTACAACCACAAACACAAATATATTTCACTGGAATTTAATGTGAAAGACCAACACAAAGTGGTATACAATTGTGAAGTGGAATGAAAGTTATACATGAATCAACAATTTTTTTACAAATAAAAAACTGAAAAGTGCGATGTGCAAAATTATTCAGCCCCCTTTTCCCTGAGTGCAACCAATTGC